>NJDD01003787.1:67346-117262 GCA_002245505.1 Calephelis nemesis | reverse complement strand
TAATTTACCGCCACTGCATTTTTTTTTATTTTTATAAAAGCGAAATAATGAATTAGTTTAATGCTTGCAAACAAAACGCCAAAGTATTTGTTGATAAGCACTACAAAAAAATAATGTAGAGCTTACGACATATGTAACTTTTACAGTAAGTAGAAAAACAATTTTTATACTGGCTTGTGGTAATTGCGGATAGGTACAGCTTACTTAAATAGCATCGTAATCGGTCAAGTAATTTTCAAATCTTCAGCTTAAATATAAAATACGGAATGTGGATGGATGTAGGTACCCAGGGATAACGATGTAGATACATTTCGCGAATAAATTGCTCGGATTTTGTCTGAGGGTGGTGTCAAGTGTCTCAGAAACCAGCGCCTTTTTATGAAAAGGGTAAGGAATGAGGAGGCTAGGCAGGTCTGCATGGATCATGGCCCTTACATACTTCATGACCCTTGACACTCTTTGCCTGCCTCGTTAGAGATTTGGCGCGAAGATAAGTTAGTAATCTTCGTAATAACAGCATCGCTATTGGCTTGACCAATTACTTTGAACTCTATTATTTAATTATATAGTATAATTATAATTGGCCCGTCCCAGCTTCACACGGGTGGACAAACTTCTATGTTATTATCCATGCAAAACTTCCTCTTGAACTTGACACTATCTTTAAAAAAAAACCGCAACAAAACCGTTGCGTAGTTTTAAATATCTAAGCGACAGACAAAAAGACAGACGGAAAGCAACTTTGTTTTATACTAAGTATTTAGCGATATCATTTAAATTAATACGAATTTTGTGGGTTAACATTACGAATTCGAATGTTTGAGAAGTTAAGACCAGAGAATCCCAAACTATTTTGTTTCAAAGACCACTATCAAAATTTGCAAGTTTCTTTGGACCCCCTGCATGGTCTGTAGCTAGCTAGCATTGTAAGGCAATTCAAATCACAAAGCCCCAACTTACTTCCTCCTTACGTGGAACCCAAGGGGTCCACCTGGAGCACTTTCGGAATTACTGGCTTAAACAGATGCATATTATTTTACGCAACAGATGGATATTGCACGGCACGTAGGTAATCTTTTTTTTATAATATTGGAAAGCAAACAAGCAGACGGATTTCCCGATGCTAAGATATTCACGCCGCCTAGAGAAACCGAAGGTGGTAATGGTGCGTTGCTAACCTGAGACCGAGATGTTAGACCTCGAGCTAAAGTAAGTTTACCGGCTACTTTACCCTCCAAACCGGAACACGTCATGACGTTATGGCGACAGGAATAGGTAAGACGGTGGTAACAATCCGGGTGAGTCGCTGCGAAATTCCACCACTAAGCCAGATGTCACGATGTTAGTGACGGTAAGCTTATGCTCGCCTTTTACGAGCTGCCTGGTAGGAAGGCGGATGGTCTATTCTGCAAAGGAGCCCGGAGCAACTCGGGGAAACTATAAATCTACTTTTCATCCTGTTCGTTGTTGGTCACAGGGGTGAGCTCAACAACTTTAACACACGGATGTAACCACGGGAAATAACTGAACTAAGTAAAGTATAAGTATCTTCACGCCCATATCACCGAGAGGTATGCAGAGGCACAACCAGAGCACCCACGACTAACCGAGGACATAAAGTCCCATAATGTGATAGGTGACAAACCTATCGCCAACCCATCCAATCCCGAGCAACATTTTTTTATTACAAAATTGGAAATACCACATTTTCTTTTTACTGCCCGACCCGGGATTCGATCCCGGGACTTCATGAAGTCAATTCCAACGGGATTATTCCAAATATTTAAACTGATATTGCAACGTGAATCCTCATTGCATTTCGGCCGCGTGCAGACAGCAGACAGTCAGGTCAGCAACCCTATCCGTCTGGCTTCTATTACGACCCTAATCTGACGCTGAGCGTGCCTGGCGGTAATGCGATCACGATTTTATAGGAAACATACTAATTGGATACTGGGAAACTCGGAATAGTTTTCCAATAACAGTTGTAAATGCCACCAGCATAGTTTTTAGTATTGCATTTAGGTATATTAGTCAACTAGCGGCCCGCCCTCGCTTTGCACGGTTATGAAATATACACATAAACCTTGCTCTTCAATCACTTTATCTATTTAAAAAAACGCATCAAAACCCGTTGCGTAGTTTTAAAGATTTAAGCGGACAGAGGAAGAGACTTTGTTTTATACTATGTAGTGATATGAAATTTTCCTTCCGTGCTCGTGGCCGTCAGACTTGTAGGTAACTTTTTGATCAGTAGTTGAAAGGCAGAAACTACCCCTATAGATTCGACATGTTAGTATGTCCGTAAGTCACAGTCCTAAACTATTAGGACTAAAAAGTTGAAACTTAGTACATAGATGTATTCTGCAAAACCCTTTATGTTTTTTATAAGAAAAAATAAAAGGCACTTCTTGGATGTCACGCAAAGTTATGTACGGGATATGAGACTGAAACTATTTTTTTAACAAACGAACATATTTTATGTATAAGTCTTTAAAAATGACAATCAGATCTTTTAACACCATTCTTTCTTAAGTGAATCATTTGAAAGATACACTTCCAAAACGTTTGCTTATTGTGATTTTCTAACTTCTAAATTAAAAGAGTGAAAACCCAATAAAATATAGAATTACTAAGGTTTTTGAAGTTATACTTCTTTTGGCGCGTTAGGAAAAAATGATTAGGGTAAATTTTTACGATGCGCGCGCACACCGTCACGAAAAACCTACATGATGAAGTTAGCTATAGATAACATTTTAGGTTTTTGTGATATTTTTATTAAATATTAAATAAACTTTATTTAACTAAATAATGCATTATAATAAAACTTTTAATGTATTAAATACCTTTTTTCTATGGTTAGTGTCATTTTGTCTACAAATGTAAAATAAGGCAAAAGATAAAATTTTTAAAAAGATTTTTATCTTATTAAGCCAAAGAAGTATAACTTCTAACGCGTGTACATAAGAACACACACAATTTTTTTTAAGATATTTGAAGGCAAACAAGCAGACAGATTTCCTGATGGTAAGAAATTCACGCCGCTTAGAGACACCAATTGTGGTAATGGTACGTTGCCAACCTGAGGTCGGGATCGTAGGCCTCGACCAAAAGTAAGTTTACCGGCTACCTCACCCTCCAAACCGGAACACGTTATGACGTTATGACGGCAGGAATAGGTAAGGCGGTGGTACCAATCCGGGTGAGTCGCTGCGAAACTCTACCACCTAGTCTGATGTCACGGTGTTAGTGACGGTAAGCCTATGCTCGCCTTTAACGAGCTTGCCTGTCAGAAAGGCGGATGGTCTATTCTGCAAAGAAGCCCGGACGAACACGGGGGTTTCTTTATAACTAACTTTCTACTAAACTAACTAAACTGTCTACTTTAAAACATTTTTTCAGAGAGTGCGTCTTCTGTACGTTATTACTATCGCTTAATCTGTGACATGAGTGAGTATAGGTTTATGTCCTAACCGCATACAACAGGTGTCACTTGGAAATTAGAAACTTATTAGTCTAGAGTCTAGACGCCTAGACGGGTCGCGACCTGAGGAAATACCTATCTCATTAGAACGTCCTCGACTTTATATAACTTTTTATGCGTCAACTCCGTCTTGAAGTATGCACTAGGCAACCACTTGTTTTAGTTTTAAACCCACTTAAAAAAAAGAATTGTTAATTTGACCGTTTTTTGTATGATATTTTAAGTGTATGTACCAATTTCGAATATTCTTTTGTTTGAAAGCAGTTGTATTCCGATTGGTCCCATATAAGACAGATATCGTCACAACGTATCCTCGACGAGGCAGGCGGCGGTACAAACAGATATTAAACGATTAGCTGAAGGTAACACTTAGTTCCACAATGTGATAAGTGCCAAATCGATAGCCACCTAGACACTCACTCATACTAGGGTAATGTTTTTATTTTAAACTAGCGGCCCTCCCCGGCTTCGCACGGGTATAAAATATACTCACATATTAACCTTCCTGTTCAATCACTTTATCTATTAAGAAAACCGCATCAAATCCGTTGCGTAGTTTTAAAGACTTAAGCATACAAAGGGACATTGGGACAGAGGAAGCGAGTTTGTTTTATAAAATGTAGTGATTTAAGAAAAGAACATTTCTAGTTGCTCACTCGAAAATCGAACCCGAGCCCCATATAGTCAACGCCACCTTACCACGAAAACGCAAAGGCCCATAAATCCCATTTCAATTTCATTAAAACTCGACAAGTGGCTTATGAATTACATTTTAATAATGCGAAATTTATTTCTTAATTAGAATTTAACGACGTAATATTAAAATTGAGGTCAGCTTTTTTGTAGATTTACTGGTTTTCAAATTTAGTTAGCCACATTTACTAAATCTATTTTAATAAAACATATCTCGCTACATCACATTGTGGGACTTGTTGACTTCGGCTGGTCGTGTCTCTACTTTTTCGGGTATATGGGCGTGAAGATATTATTTCCAATTCAATTCATTTATTTGCATTAAAATAGAATAAAATTTAGGATTCATGTTACACTAGTGCCAGTTTCATTCCCAAACAATAGTATGCAAAATATATTATTTAAAATTACTACTACCTATTCCTGCCGCCATAACGTTAGTTCTTGGAATTGAAGTGTTCCGGTTCGGAGGATATGGTAGCCGGTAAACTTTTATTTTGCTCGAGGCCTAACATCCCGGCCTCAGGTTGGCAACGCACCATTACAACTTTTGGTGTCTCTAGGCGGCATGAATTTCTTACCATCAGGAAATCCGTCTGCTTGTTTACCTTCCAATATCATATAAAAACAAGCCGTTTCGGAGGAGTACGGGAACGAACATTGTGACATGAGAATGTTTTTATATAGGAAAGATTATAAAGTTGTTCTCAATATCTGACTGTATTTATCTACATTTTAATTATAAGAACATCCAAAGCAAGTTGCGGCAAAATATATAGGTTTTTAATAGTACCTAAACACATTTCAAAATTGGCACAGCAGCAGTAGGTACTTCCACTGAATTTTGAAGCTTCCTATCTAAGACTTAGGGATCCAGATTATAAATCAATTAGTAGAATAATTAAGCGCAGTAAAATTGCACAAACCGACGCGAATTATTTCGTAAGGTACCACATAGCGATTTTATATTCTTAACCAAAGAAACACTTGTACTGTTGTATATATCACTTATAATATATTACTTTGTAAATAGCCTACCGGTTTTGCTTATAAAGCATCATCATATTCCTATTTTATTATTATCAGTAGCTAAGAACTACTACTAGAACTACTACTACTACTAGAACTAGCTCTTAGCTACTGATAATAATAATATAGGAATATGATGTAGCTTTATAAGCGAAACCGGTAGGCTATTTACAAAGTAATTATAAGTGATACGTAAAACAGTGAAAGTGTTTCTTTGGTTAAGAATATGAATATTTGGAAGTTTTACCAAGCGCCGACGATGGAAAATATCAAATTCAATTATTTTATTGACAGAGAGCAAATGACTCAGATGTGGTCTCACATAAATTTTATCAACGTCCTACTTGTAATTTTGAGTTATACTCAATAGCGAAAATATTAAATTAATATATACATACATACATAACTTCACGCCAAGTCCCTTACGGGGTAGGCAGAGAGTATCGAGACCAGACCAGGCCAGTCCTCACAATCCTAACAAACCTGTCTAGCTTCCTTCACATTCATTACCCTTTTCATAGAGGTTTCGGAGACTCTTGACACCACCCTCGGATAATATCCGAGGGTGGTTTCAATATTAAATTAATGTTTTAAATAAATAAACCAATTATTTTTGGTTTATGTCGACGAACGACTAATTCAACTACAAAGACACTAGTCGGATCATAAAAATATTAGCATGGGACCACCTCGGTAACATGACCTATCTTTTGAAAAAGGGAGCCATGAAAATCGGTTTGTGATTGGCTGAATAATCGCGTAACAAACATACAAAACAAACAATCAATTCCAGAACCTCCTATTTGGAGTTAGTTAAAAAGCCAATGGTTCATTTCTATGTTGGTGGATTTTTTGGACATATTGTGTTTGCTATTTCATATCGTTAAAAATATTTATTGCCTGTGTGGTCTAGCGGTCGGACTTGATCTCTCGAGATCCCGGGTTAGGTCCCAGGGTCGGGCAACTAAAAGAAACAAAAAAAATGTATTTTTTAATTTTCTAATAAACATAACGTTGCCCGGGATTGAATATGTCCCCGTTTGGCGACAGGCTTGCCACCTACCGCATTGTGGGACTTTAGTGTCTTCTGCTAGTCGTGGGTGCCCTGATTGTCCCTCAGCCCACCCCTTTGAGGATATGGGCTTGAAGATGTATAGAAAATAATAAAAGTACATCTTACCTGAGCGCCAACACTTCGACATTCGGCATTCTCCTCAGAAGGCTGACGTCACCGAGCTCTGCGCCCCTGTCGACAAAACATTCTGCATTTAATGTGGATAAAGACAAGTGTTAATATAACGTTACATGTTTAGAATTACCCTCATGAGTTTCTATAAGACCCAGAAGAGCTGGTCGTTGTCCTGGCCTAACTAAATTTTGAAGTGAAACTTCTTTAGAATCGTTGTGATTTCAAAACGGGTGCAAAGGAAAAACGACAGATAAGAGACACAAATATATATTCATCTCATTCTTTTGCAGGTAAGAGACATAAATATATATTCATCTCAATCTTTTTTCGATTTACTGAAGTTTCACTTCTATCGTGTGTGAATCGCACACACACCATTTTTATATGAACCTTCTGACAATATCTAACACAACGAAATAAGAATTAACAAAATTTATGCATCCGTTTCCGTGTGATGGGATGACCACGAGGAAAGGGGATTCATTTTTATATAATCAATATAATATAATATATAGATATAAGACTAGCCAACCCGACAGACGTCCCGTCGCATTAATATTGATTTCTTTTATGCTCCGTTGGTTCGGTCATGTAGAAAGAATGATAGATGAAAGATTGATAAAACAGATATACAATGCGAGTGTGGATGGATGTGGGTACCAGGGGAGACCAAGGTTGACTTTACACGATCAGATCGCTCGGGTGTTATGCGAGGGTGGTGTTAAAGAGTCTTCGGAACCGGCGTGTTTGTATGAAAAGGCTAATAAATGTAAATGTTAGTAATATTTGGCACTCGATACCCTCTGCCTAGCTCGTAAGCGACTTGGCGTGAAGATA
The DNA here is from genome assembly GCA_002245505.1 of Calephelis nemesis. Classification (NCBI taxonomy): domain Eukaryota; kingdom Metazoa; phylum Arthropoda; class Insecta; order Lepidoptera; family Riodinidae; genus Calephelis; species Calephelis nemesis. The sequence continues at coordinate 110,030 of NJDD01003787.1, read as the reverse complement.
TGTATATATGTATGAGCCTACATGTTAGCACCAGAATCACATAAATGACTGCCTTCCCCAACCTCTATGGCTTTAGTGACATTATCAGGTTGCTATCCGAAAAGCAAGGTAATCGGTAGGATACGCAAGATACCCAACAATCCACGTGCGTAACGCGCCAATAAGTCTTTAGTGTAAAATCATTTAATATAATAAAATTTATCTGTTTGCTTTTTTCTCATGACTACTATTGAAAAGCACATGATTTTTCGTGTACCGTGAATGATACAATATCGTTACCATTAGCTACCGTCAAGCTACCGTCTGTGGCACGCGATCATTACCATTCGCAGCAGGCGCGCACTGCACGCCACTATTATATCACTAGCACGCGCACATTCACACGTGACATGAATGAAACGACCGATAAGTACTCAATATTATAAAACTGGATTATAATAATAGACTATAGTAGCGGCACGCTATGATGGCCAGTTTGACAAATCACAATAGTGACGTGAATGTCAATATACAGAGTGTATTTGACACCGTAACGAAAACTTGTGTGGTAGTTTAGATACGTATCGGACTTCAAAATTCCTTTTTACAGTTTTTGTCGGAAACAAGTGGTAAAATATTTAGCAGTTTTTCAGCCCACAATTAATAGCGAATAAAATATATGCATTAAGCCGCCCGTGGCGAACTGTAAGTGCTGACCTAACACGCTGTTTACATTGCTATTTTTAGAAAAATGTGTTATTGATTAGATATAAAATTAAAATTAAGTTGCATTAAATAGTACTAATGAAATAATAGTAATAATCAGTATCTTTTTGAAAAAACTCTTGAATTTTCCGACACAAAATTCTAACTACATATCTATCATGTATAGAATCCATGGTTGCATTTTTCGTTACGATGTCGTTTACTTGGTGTAATTGTATTATTGAAAAAAATATAACTTCCTTTAAACTGTTCAGGGTTAAAGGAAGTTATATGTTTGTATGTGAAACATGGAAAATGGTATTTTTTTAGTTTCCTAGCAGTAGAACAAGATCAAAAATGTTCTACGTCCGTCTCCTGGTTTTTGAGCTACCTCCCCATTAATTTGCAGTCAAATCGGTTCAGCTGTTCTCGAGTTATAAGTAGCGTAACTAACACGACTTTTTTATATATCAATATTGTATTTATGGCTAGTATGGTAAGTAATAAGCTCACCAAAAAGTTTCAATAAAAAGAAAATATAAATGTCAAATCGGTCATCGTAGCGTGCCGCTACTATAATGATTTACTGACTGGACCTTTACAATTGGATCTTGATAGCACAATCACAATGTTATTATGGAGAATTACCAATTGGTTATGTATTTGTTCTGGATTTTGTGAGAGAATGTGGTATCAAAACTTAATATGAATGCTGATAAGCAAAATAGCGTGTCAAACCCACAAAAAGCCGAACTGGTGACTAAAGACCTATTCCGATATTTTGTAATGTATTCAACAATAAACAAAAGCGGTTTAAGCGATCTATAGTTTTAAGCCACGTAAAAAAAGCAAGTTAATTTTTTTTAACGATATTGGAAGGCAAACAAGTCGGTGGATTTCCTGGTGGTAAGAAAATCACACCGCCTAGAGACACCAAAGGTGGTAAGGGTGCGTTGCCTTCGAATCGGATCACGTCAACGCTAGCACTGAGGTTATGCCGGCAGGATTAGTTAAGGCGATGGCACCAAGCCGGGCCAGTCGCTGCGAAACTCTACCACCTTGTAAGAAGTCAAGGTGCTAGTGACGGTAAGCATATCCTCGCTATTACAAGCTGCCTCGCAGGAAAACAGGTAGTCTATTCTGCAAGAAACCCAGACAAACACGGGGGAAAACATCATGATACAAGGCATCTAAAATTTAACGTTTTTTAAATGTAATTCAAATTATTTTTTGCGATATCTAAATGTACCGTGTATTTGATTTGCCTTTCTCTTCAGTCCAAGGCTAACGTATTTTTAACCTTATCATTCTATTAATGCAGTGGAAGAAACCTATGCTTTCCAACTATAACGGCGTCCTCGCCTCGTTTGCCCCCTTATTTGTCCGAGACTCCTGTGTATAACAGATCATCTGCCTCCCTTCCAAACTCGTATGAACAAAGGTTAAATGGGTTTTTATCAACTCATCCCTGCCTTACCTATTCCTGCCACCATACATTGTCATTTTCCGTTCTGGACGGTAAGGTACCCGATAGGCTTGCACAATAGATGCACTAACACCCTGGTCACAAGAGAGTGCCGCACCTACATCTATGGCAGGGTTTCTCAAAGTGGGGTTGAATGACCTGGGCTCCGCAACGTTAAATTAATAATTGATTAATACTTATTATTTGTTCTTTTTTTATCTTCAACAGGGATCTGTATACTTTGTGATATTCTGAATGTAGTTCGTGCCTATCAAAAGTTTATCTGCTGACCCATGTACGTACAGGCCAAAATTGTCTCTTACTAGTCTATTTAGTAGTCGCCTCTGTGGTTTAGCGGTCTGGCACGGCGTCTGACTTGACTTCTAGAAGTCCCTGATCCCCGGGTTGGGCAACACAAAAACTAGAAAATGTGTATTTTACATTGCTAATAACAATAACGCAGCCCGGGATTGGATATGTGCTCAGTTGGTGATGGGCTTGTCACCTATCACAATGTAGGTCTTAGTGTCTTCGGCTAGTCATGCCTCTACCTACCTTTTCGGAGGCATGGGCATGAAGAAGATACTTTTATCTTTTAGTATCAAGAATATTGCATGCTTTATTCCCTGTCTTCACTATACATAGTATAAAACAAAGTCGCTTCCTCCGATCCTATGTCCGTTTACATGCTTAAATCTTTAAAACTCCGCAACGGATATTGATGCGGTTTTTTTAATAGATAAAGTGATTGAAGAGAAAGGTTTATATGTTTATTTAATACACGCGCGACGTCGGGGCGGGCCGCTAGTATCTAACAAAAAACAGAAATACAGACGTCTATGTTCACATAAATATCTATCTCTGTCTGGTATATAACCGCTCGCTACGTTAAAAGCATGAAAATTGCACGAAAACATTTAAAAAGCCGCTCCCGAACACTCCCAGCACCAGCTCACTTATCTAGGGCGTGCGTATTTTTGTGCGACACACTTACACCTATGCCAATATTCGTTTAGACGACAAATGTCAACTACACTATAAGTTTTTTTTATATTACATGTCAGCGAACTAGAATACAGCTTTCCTACGGGTAAGAGACAAACGTGGCTTATACACCATAGATGTTACAGGTGTGTCGCTGTCCTGTGACCGAGATGTTAGGCCCTCGTATAAGTCTACCAGCTGCCCTATCCTCCGGACAGAAAAAAAAAAGTATCTTATCCCGAAGAGGTAGGCAGAGGCACAACCAGGGCACCCACGACTCGCCGAAGACACAAAGTCCCATGACGTGATAGGCGGCAAACCTAGCGCCAACCGGGCACATATTCAATCCCGAGCAACATTTTTTTATTAGAATATGGGAAGTGGAACGTAGTATGTTAAACATTAAAAGGTTTCTCAAGATACGACATACAAAAATAAGATCTACTAAGATTTACTAGGTGGTAGAGTTTCGCAGCGACTCGTCCGGTTTGGTACCACCGCCATTCCTGCCGCCATAACGTCATGACGTGTTCTGGTCCGGAGGGTAAGGTAGCTGGTAAACTTACTTTTGCTCAAGGTCTAACATCCTGACCTCAGGTTGGCAACGCACCATTACCATCTTTGGTGTCTCTAGGCGGCGTGAATTTCTTACCGTCAGGAAATCCGTCTGTTTGTTTGCCTTCCTATTACATAAAAAAAAAGATCTGAGACGAAAGCATTAGATGCACTAAGCCACGCAAAAAAATTTAAGTGGAAATGGGCAGGTCATGTAGCGCGTCTCACAGATCACAGGTGGAGAAAAACAGTAACCACATGGAGTGGCCTGCCAGGTAAACGCTACAGAGGCAGAGCCTACACTCGATGGGATGATGACATCAAAAGAATCGCAGGTCTGCAATGGATCAAAATAGCACGGGACAGAGCCTTGCTGGCAAGCCTTGGAGGAGGCCTTCAACGGAGAGGGTTCCTGATACATATATTATATTTGAAAATAGATATAGGAATATTAGTTAAAAAAAACTTAGGTTATAAAGAATAGAGAATAAGTTGAAATGTATATAAAGTAAAATGTTTTATGAAATAAATAAAGGCTTAATAATAATAATGGGAAATACCAATTTTCTTTTTGTTGTCCGACCAGGGATTCGAACCCGCGACCTCATGAAGTTCAACACTTAGACCGCTAGACCACAGAGGCGACTAGACAGGAACATGACAATGTGAATCAATTTGTAAAAGCGATTTACGGCCAATATTAATAATCAATCCTAATCCAAAACTCGCTGTCCAAGATTGATATTTTGATCCATTTTTATGTTATCGCTTGCCAATAACATATCTGTGGACAGGATAAATATGGCACTTAGGTATGGGATAGGCCGGCGGACACGCAGCTATCTAGATTGCTTGAAATCCATTAGATTGAGATACATTATTAACATTGGCCGTTAGGCCACTCTACCATTTAGTGCCTAATCAAATAAGAGCCTGGAGATAAACTATCACTTGACCACCATACACGAGACTTGGTTCGATTTCCAATGGTGGCAGAAATTTTCGTGATGGATACAGATCTCTGTGGGTCTGGCTGTTGATTAAATCTATGCCAGTTCTAGGTATTCAAGTATAGTTGAAACAATCACATAATTCCGTTACTTTGAAATATTGGAGTAAATTATGTCAATTTGCGTAATTAGTCTTAGTACTTATTAAAAATCTGTATTTATTTTTATAAAAACAAATTAATAAAAAAAACAGAATTATAATCTCAGTCACTCGTGCTAGAAACGTATACAATATATACAACGATTTTTTTTATTAAATAATCCATTTAAAAAATTTTTAATGATATCGGAAGGCAAACAAGCAGTCGGATTACCTGACGGTAAATTCGCGTCAGTTTCGCGTCAATTCGTAGCAATGGTGCGTTGCCAACCTGAGGCCGGCCGAGTGGGATAAAATAAATTTACCGGTTACCTTATCCTCTGAACCGAAACACGTTAACAAGCACTGACGTTATGGCGATAGGAATAAATAAAGCGGTGGTACCAATACGGGCGAGTCGCTGCGAAACTCTACCACCTCGTAGGATGTAACGGTGTTAGTGACAGTAAACCTATGCTCGCCTTTTACGAGCTGCCTGGCAGGAAGGTAGATGGTCTATTCTGCAAAGGAGCCCGGACCAACACGGGGTTTTTATCCCGACGGGGTACCCAATGAAATAGTAGAAGTCGGTTTTTGCGCTTAATTACTATTTTATCTTTATGAGCACTGCTTTATTATTTTTAACCACTAACCTTTATCTTTTTCACCTCCCCATACTATTACAGAAATATCTGGACAAATTAAACTGATCTAAACCCAACGGAAAATATACCTATTGCTTGTGTTATCAATAGTCAACGCTGCTAAGAAGAAAAAGCATAAGTTAAAAATTATAAAAAATTAGCATACTTACACTTTTGGACTCAGCAAAAAAAAATGTTTTTTCTCTTTAGGTATCATTGCGGTATTTCGCATATGTCGCCTACGACATCCGGGTGATTCACCTAAACATTTTTTTTGCCGAGTCCAAAATTGTAATTAAGCTGATTTCATAAAATTTTGACTTAATATAATTCTTCTTCTTCTTAGCAGGGCAGAACAATACTGATGTGTAGAAGCACTTAAACAGATACCAGAAAAAATGTAATAAGCACCTAGACCCAGAAATACCAGCTTATTTGTTAATGTTTGTAATCCATGACAGGAATAATAATGGATGTGTACCAGACTATCCGGCGCCGACGTACGAATCAATATCGTTTGGCAAGGACTTTCGATTTCCACGGCCTCCACTTGGACCGGTTCCATTTGGTTTTTTTGTGCAAATAGCTAACACGTACCTAGCTTACCTTACTTACCTACTGCTTACCTAGAAAACTACCAGTACAAGTCCACCGGCTACCCTGTGTTTTACCTTTGTTTTACCCCGTGTTGGTCCGGGCTCCTTTGTATTCCGGACCGGACCATGACATTGTCATTATGGTACAAGCAATAAGTAAGACGGTGAAACCCCACCCGGGCAAGTTGCACCAGTGGCCTTGGAAGTAATGACCCATTTTACTTATGTTTTCCTCTTGCGCTATGCAGGCAGAGAGGTAGATGATCTAAAATAATAAAAAATATCCGAGTATAGTTATTATTAGCTATAGCTAATTATAAGCTATATTATTATTAGCAATTATTAGCTATAGCTAATAATAGCAGACATTCGGTTGATCTCCCCACTTTCACCCCCCATAACTTTTAAACGTCTCAACCGATTTTCACCAAATATGTCTAAGAACACTCCATAAGTTACCTTTAATACAAAAAAAATTGAAATCACTGCATCCGTTTGGGAGTTATCATGCCTTAGACAGACACACAGACAGACAGACACGTCAAACTTATAGCACCCCACTTTTTGCGTCGGGGGTTAAATAGGGGGTATCATAAGTTATCAAAATATAATATTATTAGATTTTCTGTGGTGAACTTAAAAAGCGTCGCTCAGCGTGCTATGCTCGGTGTTTTTCTGCGAGATATGATCCGTAATTCGGTGATCCGCCAGAGAACGAGAGTAACCGACATAGTTCAGAGAATTAGCAAGCAGTTGGATACAAGCAGCTGGTGACCGTGACTTGTGGCGCTCTTTGGGGGAGGCCTATATCCAGCAGTGGACGTCCTCCGGCTGATGATGATGATGATGATGATGATAAACTTAAAAAAATTGACAATATTATATTCTATGAATTGGTTAAATAACAAATTAAAGAAACGCTGAATCTAGGACAGCCTCGTTTTCCCGCCATTATAACATCCTAACGATATGCAGCATATCTAGTGAAAGCGAATCTTTGTTCATATAACTGGTTTTGGACATTACCCAATGCCCAACCTGCGTTCAATAGTTCATTTTCTACTAACTTCGTCTACATAGAGGATCCGACTAACATCGACCTACAGCTTGCTATAATCAATTAGAATGAAACATAGTATATATCTATACATATTATAATAAATCTGTAGAAGGGTCAATTCTGTACATTGAAAACACTGAAAAAATAAATAGCAGGGGGAGTTACTGGATCGATACCAAACCAAAACATGTAATTAAAAAAAATTTTGTCTGTCTGTCTGTATGTTCAGGCATCACGTGAAAACTATCGGTTCGATTTTGATGAAACTTGGCATAATTATACCTTATTATTCTGGGCATAAAATAGGATACTTTTTATCCTGAAAAAAAATATATTAAATTTGCAGTTTTATCACGCGAAGACCGACATCCGCGCGGACCGAGGCGCTGGCGGAAGCTAGTTTATAATAAATTTATAGATTAGAAATCATATTAATGGGTTTCTTAAGCAATCCTAATCAGAATATTTTAATTTTTTTAAACAGTGAGATTTCATTTTTTTTATTTTTTTGTAGACAACCCTATATGTTCGTAATGAAATAACGCTTAGGTTGATGTTTTTTCTATTATCCAATGAAGTGGAAGTAACTAACATCGACATACTTTTTTATAACTGACATCCCCGGTAAATAACAGGCAACCCAACTTCTTATTTTATATGTATATTTCATACATTAGCTCAGAATATTTTTTTATTATCTTAATTGCAACATTCGATGGAGGATATTTTTTTCAAAAATAAAAAAATATTCTTTTCATGATTTTTAGGCTACCCATTTTAATATCGTTTGTAGTATACTTTATCTATAACTAGGTATGAAAATGGCTTTACTTATACTATTTATAACTCAAGAATGGCGGAACCGATTTTTATTCAGTTCTACTGCGAGGAACCTAGGAAAAACAATATTTTAATTTTAAGTTCGCCGGAACAACTAGTTTATTATGTAATATGTTTCATCCTCGGGGCAGATAGACTTAGGTTCGGATCTTGGACCAACAAGAGTCTAGAAAACCAGGGAGCATATGTATATATGAAAAAAGTAATAATTATAAAGAGAGCTAGGCATGTCTGTAGGAATCGTGACCTGGCTACCAGTACTCACTGCCCAGTCCGCGAAGGACATGGCCTGAAGATATGTAATGTTCCCCTTTAGCCATTTCAGTAGTTCTTGCAAAGCAAATTCATTCAGTTAGTATACTTTCTGTAGGTGAAAACACAAATAGCACTATAAAAACAAAGCCCCGTCTGTCTGTTCGTCCCCAAGCGGATTTTCATACCGTTTTGATGAAATAACTAAAGGTTTTATGACAAATTGGTTGAAATATGACGATATATTTGCAGCAAGGAATGGAATGGAAAACGTTGCCGAAACGCTTTAAATTGTAACAAAACATGTTTGGGATGTTCCTCTTTTATAAATCTAGAAAAAAGTCCGTGAAAGCATATGTTTATATTTCGAAGATAATTTACTATACCTACCCATCTCAACTTTTAAAAAAATAGTCACGTACAATGTGGTAATTACAAATAAACAATACTTCTAGTAATTGTGAAGCTATTTAAAAGAATTCAGTATTAACTTTATCGTATTAAATAATTTTGGAATATCGTGTACAATTTGAAAACTCTTTTCACTCATCCATTTCATTTTTTTTTTTTTATCTAAATTCACAATATAAATCTGAATTTGAATTTCTATAAATTTTTCGCCATATCAATTATTATTTCCGATTTGAAATGACAAGTTTAAAACGCTTGTTTTGGCAATTGAATGCGTAAATATAATATAGATATTTAGCAATTTTTATCTTTAGTTTCTTTCCAAGTTGTGAAACATTTGCGTTTAATAACTATAAGATCTATAACCCTTACCAAGCCGAGCCAGACAGCTATTATAAAACTCTCATGACAAGATATGATCCAGCGGGGAAAATAGTTAATCTATAAGATAAAAATGAATCGCTAAATGTGTTGGTAAGCGCATAACTTCCGAACGACTGGACCGATTTGGCTAATTCTTTTTTTATTCTATTAGTTATTACCAGGAGAAGGTTCTTACGCAAAGAAAAACCGGGAAAGTTGCAGGGAAAATGGGAAAACAACATTTTATTTTTTTCCCATACAATCTGAACGGGTGGAACGAAGTTCGCCGGAGCAGCTAGTAATTAATATAATTTATCACAGGCAACATTGGGCACTGAAAACTATATGCCTAACACGCAAGGTACTTGACGTAAAAATATTTTGTATATACGCAAACAAAAACACGAGAAACAACTAGTGTAACATAAAACAGACAGAAGTATTTCATTAAATATATCAAATAGTACAATATGAATTAAATAACAAATTAGAATCTAACTTACAATTTTATAGTAATCATTGTACATAGAAATAGATATTGGTATATTAAAGTAAACAGTACCAGTTTCTTTTACTTCAATGTCTATTGATTTCGATCTCAGTCGATATCGGGATGTGATGACCCCATCGCCCGCTAGTGGTAACTGGATAAGTCCACTAGTGCACTCACAATTTTGTATAGAAAATGCACACTTACGGTCAATATTAAAAACCTATCTACAGATAAAGATAGGCCTTCTAGAGTTTTGTTGCTAAGATATTTTTGTTAATTATTGAAAAATAACAAGGGCTACCTAACAACTAATCTAAAATATTACTATCTCTTATTTTAGGTAGGTTATTAATATTGGCCGTTACTGACTGAGCAAAAGATAATTGACCTCTCTGAGTGCGGTAGACAGTAAGTATCTTTATCACTAGTTGTCTACCAAACACACCTTCAGTTTGTTGAAGCGTAATAGGATTAAAAACAATACAAAAATACCCCGTAAGCTATCAATAATAATAAACAACAAATAGTTGAAGCTCTCATTAGGAGCCCTACCCTTATGTTAGGGCGTGTCACCTCGTACCACCTACGACTTGCCATTTCTAATGATTTATTATCTACCCAATTCTAACCCCATAAAGTTTAGATTCCTTTGCCACAGCTGAACAACAATAGTGTGTTTAATAGAAAGGTGGCAAAGCAATAGAAGCACAACAAGACTTCAAGGATCATTTATTTCTAGTTTATTTTGAGGGTAGTTTTCAAACTTTAATAATAATCAAAAATCAACAATTTTCTTTATATCTAACAAAGCTGAGAAAATATTATTTTATACATACACAAGCAAACTGTTTTCTTTTCTATGTTATATATATGTAACCTTTCTCTTCAATAATCAAAAAAATAAAAATAATCAAAATAAATAAAATAATCAATCAAAGTTCTCATTTAAGAATCACACTCGTAAATTACTTCTAACAGGCACATAAGTGTACACATAAGTAGATTACGCACATTATATTAGTAGATTTACGCACTGTCGTTGTATTATAGTTGTCATCATTTGTTTCAAGCACCTGCATTGTTGTTTTTCTGTTGGTCCAAAGGTTGGCTGGTAGAGAATGTTAGCGCATTAAGCTCGCCTTTTGTATAACATATGGAAATATGGTGTACAATAAAGATTAAAATAAATAAATAAATAATTCTATATATCTATAAACAAAATATTAGAATTGAAACAAAATCCGTTGCGTAGTTTTAAAGATCTAAAGTTAGATAAAGATAGACATTTAATTCATAATAAGTAGTGATGCTTATTTTAGCACTATAAATATTCTTATACTTCATAATAGCTGTTTATTCCCAGTTTAATCTTTTTGTTTTTATTTTGACAAAAAGAACAAAAAAAATATTTTTGCATTGTGTATTACATCAAAGATGTGGTATTGTTATACATAAATATATAGTATGTATGACGAATACAAATCTAAAAAACTTAACCGACTTTAAAAAAGGATGACATAATATGTTCGACTCCTGTATTATGTAGGTTGACAGATTTCTCCGTCATTTCTGAATCTATTTTAAACATTTCTTTTTTATTTGAAAAAGCGTATTTCCGAGGTAGTCCTATTTCCAAGTGTATCTGATGAAGGCATAACAGGCAAAGGAATGTCCACGGAAAATACAAGGAAGTAGGTAATTTCAATTTAACTGCGCTTAAATTATAAAAAACACTCATTTCAAAATTTATTGTTTTTGTGCCATTATGTAGTTAGTCAGAGCCTTTGTCCCAAATGAGTCATGACCATCTTGGACGTTTTAGTCACAAATGCGAGCGTGGTATTTTATTATCTAGCTCTATAAAAAAAGCATCTTGACGACTATTATCCCGAATCGGTAGGCAGAGGCACAACCAGGGCACCAACGACTAGCCGAAAACGCTAAGTCTCACAATGTAATAGGTGGCAAGATCGCCAACCGGGTACATATCTAATCCCGAGCAACGTTACTTTTATTAGAAAACTGAAAATAAAGATTTTCTTATATAGTTTTTGCTGTTCGACCCGGGGATCGAATCCGGGACCTCAACTACAAAGAGGCCTCTGAAACAGTATGAAAACAGTAATTAATGTGGTGATATTGGGCAGGTCTGTAAGCGTTTCACTTGGCACTCAATACTCTCTGCCCATCACAAAAGGAACTAAGCGTGAAGATACATATGTATGTACTATATACTATTTCCAAACATATTAGTCGGAAGTCAGAAAATGTTTAGCTGTTCAGATGCGCTGTAATTTTTAAGTAACAGTAAGTAACTATAGCTGGTGGAGGAATCACTACAAAGCATAAAACAAAGTCGCGTTCTCTGTCCCTATGTCCCTTTGTATGCTTAAATCAACTACGCAACGGATTTTGATGCGGTTTGTTTTAATAGATAAAGTAACTGAAGAGGAAGGTTTATGTGTATATTTCATAACCGCGCGAAGCCGGAGCGGGCCGCTAGTAAAATATAAGGAACACTCCTAAAATGCCAACGATACTCCCAAGTGTCATAAATAATACTTCTTACGAGAGTGTAACCTTTTGTACAATGTTACACTCGTAAATAACCAAAATCGCTCCCATATTGGGTTCGCTATCGAACGATCAAAAATTCAACATGTAGCAGCTACAGATGACCATGCGATTATCGATATTTGCTCTACTCGACTATTTAAAGGTTATGTAATTTAAATTAAAGAATAGGTTACAAAACATATAACTTTTTAAAGTCACAAAATGGGTAGGTATTACCAACGAGGTAATGACAAAAATCATTGGTGTCCATAGGAGCAGAGTGTTTACTATCATCAGGAAATCGGTTTACTTATTTCCCTAGCCAACCCATAAAAAATGAGCCCCTTCATTTTGATAAATTGATTGATTTTTAATATTGGTGATGACTGATGAGTTTTGGGTAACAAAAATACCAAAGAAATCTGTTTATAAACAGCATCGCAATCGGTATTTGAATAGTTTACGTTACATTGGTGATAATGATGGGGTATACAAAAACACCTCCAGAATATCGTTCCTAACGAAATCATCAAAAATCTAGACTTTAATGTTTTGTTAAAATGATATATATAGGCAAGTCAAGCTTGCAGGAGAGATCAATTTACGTGAAAGACGCTAAGAGTTAAATATTTACCTAGGAATGTGAAAGCAGTCCTAAAATTTGGCAATTGAGCTTCTGTTACCCAATAAACTACAAAAGACCAGTATTTCCACACACTATTTTGATTACTGCTAACAAGTAATAATATGATGATTTTGATACTAGCTAATTCAGTGTTGGGATATCGATATTTTATTTATAATACTGACATCCCTATAAACCGCATGCGGCACGCAACGTACTCGGTGTCAATGGATTTATAATGGGCTATTTACTCAACAAGAGTTGAACATTCTTGACTAGCTTGAATTATGCTGGCGCGGGCCGAAATTCGTGTTGGGTTAGAGTAACGTAAGTAGCTGAAAAGTAGCAGTTAATAATGGAACTACTGCCTTCTTGCGGGGTATCTCAAAAGGTAACTGCTCCTAAAGTAGGTAAAGGTAAGAAGGTGTAAAAGTGGTCCCTATTTGTCACCCTCTTCGAAGAAAGGAGGAGATTATACGTTTGACTCATATATATATTTTAGGAACGGATATTTCTATCATTTCTGAACCGATTTCAAAAACTTCCTTTATTTAAAAGAGCGTTCTTAAGAGGTGGTCCCATTTTTACCAAGTTTGAGTATGATGATGAAAACCCAGAAAAACCGAAAGAAAACTTAATTTTTATGTACGATCTTTTTGTTACTACGATTTTTACATTAGAAGATCGAAAACTATCATGCGTGTCTTCTAAGGGTAAGAGGCAACCAAAATACAAAGACAGCAAAGATATTACTAGTGTGTGATATTTTATGGCCGGGATTTTAATTCTCACTACTTTCCAGCACGAAATAACACAGAACGAAATGGCACAGCATTATGACGGAGGTACCAGTCTGGCTACGCAAGTGGAAAAATCCAGAAGCCTAATGTCCAGTGGGCAATGGGGGGATGTCTTTTTGAACTTTAGATGTATGAGGGTTTGCTAATGATATGAATTACGAAGGCACACAAGCTTTTCCTGATGGTAAGAATTTCACGCCGAATAAAAACCCCAAAGAGCTCCTTTATTCATTATAGGGGTTGCCAAACTGAGGACGGGATATTAGGTATCGAGCAAAAATAGGTCTACCGGTCACCTTTCGCCTGAACCAGAACACGTCAACGGCAAGCGCTGGCGGTATGGCGTCAGCAATAGGTAAGGCAGTGGTGCCAATTCCAGCAAGTCGCCTACGCCACGAAACTCTACCACCTAGTCAAATGCCACAATGTTATTGACGGTTAACCCATGCGTGCCTTTTACGGGCTGCCTGGTAGGAAGGCAAATGATCCAATTTGTTAAGGAGTTCGGACCAACAAGGGGAAAGGGTGGCCACTTCCTTGTAAATTTGTTAGACAGGTAATGTTATTGTAGAGTTTTAACTCCCTTTTTTGGCCATTAATACCTTGCACGTACGTCTGATAATAAAAACTCATGTAAAAGTAAAATCATGCAGTACTAGACCTTGTTTGGCTATAGTTGACACTCCTGCAGTGAGTCATTTCGTAGCGCTCGATAATCACAACGGTCAACACTGATTGTTATTGTCAAATACTATTGCATTCTAGACCTATTTACTTGGTGAATAATGTATTTATTGTGACGGAAATTTAGAAAAAAAAATGACCTGAACGAATTATTATCATATCTGTCTATCTACTATACTATCCTACCTATCTAGGTATTTAAGTTATCCAAACAGTTTAGGTTTCAAGTTCGAAAGAATAATTTATCTAATGAGAGAGTTTTCTGAGTCTGCTGAATAGACCATCTATGGATCAGTTGCTTTTATAGAGAAGCTTCAGGCTGTAGTCTAGAAGATTATCTGGAGTGTTTTGGATCTCGAGAAAGCATTTTATAAGGTTATACGGAAGCAATTTTAGGTAATTTATCCGGGTTATGGATTTTTTGGAGATTTGTACGAAACGAGAAATCAACATGAATTAAGCTAGGCAGCTTGGTAGGAATAATGATAGTAAGCACTTTATTCTCAAAGGACTGGGCGTTAAGATATATTTCTATGGGATAAAACGGAGAACAAGCACACAGTTATCCTGTTTGTTGGGGACAAACATGACGTAACAGACACCATAGATATAGGTGCGTCGCTGTCCTGTGGCCAGACTATTAGGTCAATTGTGCAAGTCTACTGGCTACCATACCGTCCAGACCGCACAACTATCGTTATGTTAGTAAGAATGAGTAAGGCGGTGGCTCGCTACCTGGACGAGTTGCAGCAGGAAACTCTGTCACCAGTGGTCTTGTAGGTATACCATGATATACCATGGTATACAATGACCCATACTACCTTTTCTCGTCTCTTACGAGCTGCCTGGCAAAAAGACAGATGATCTATTCTACATAGGGCACCTTGGCCAACTTCGGAAACTCCACGACCTTGGACGCTGTAAAAATAACTGTAATAAGGCGGGAAAATTAGCGTGAAACAAAGTCAATATTTTCGAAAAATTGGTATACCTAATAAGATTAACGAGTAAGTAGCCGACGACCTTGAGTCAGGAGCGCTTCGCTAATTGATGAGGTCACTGTCTCGTGTAAGTCGTGAGTCAGTACTCAGTAAGTAGGTACTGTCAATTGGGAGCGCTCTTGTTTATATTGTTGAAAGTAACGGTTGCACGCGGTTTTGTCAGCGGAGTTTTTTCGTGGTCTCGCCTCTGTGGTGTAGCGGTCGTGTTAGACTTCACTTCATAAGGTTTCGAGTTGGGTTCCCGGGTAGGATAACAAAACGAAAATTTTTTTTGTCAATTCCTTAAAATAAACAATATTGCTCGGGATTGCATATATGCCTGGTTGGCGATAGGCTTGCCACTTATCACATCGTGGGTCATAGGACTTAGGCTCTTCATTAGTCGTCCCTAGGACGCCCAGGTTGTGCCACTGCCCACATAAAAAAGGCATGAAGATAATTTTTAAGTTTTTCCATTCTCCCTAGGGAATCACTTCAAGTATGTTGAATGTGAAAGCCAATTAGTCGCAGCAAAGCGGTGTCGGTCATAGTATAATAATTCGTTGGTTCGAATCCGACATGACGCCACGCAAAAATAATATGAACAACGGTGAATGGACGTGGTCGTTTCACCCGAATCGGACGAAACTCGGCGGGGCAAACGCCTACTAAGCCAACTTCTTACCATCAGGGTCAGTATCTATTTAATTTTGTTGATTGTCTAATCTCATAAAAAATCTTCAAGTAGTTAACTCTTGGGAACTCTTTACACAAAAGTTTGAGAACATATGAGAAGATAAAGAATAGATTATATAGGTATGGTAATAGTCTCACTATACGAGTTATAGATATCCGTTCTCTTATCTTATTTCTCCGTTATAATATTTCTCATCATAACGCTTGTTTTGAATTAGAATGGTGTATATTACAAACCATCATTACGCAACAAATTCCATCGACGTATGCGGAAATACTGCCGTTAATGTCATCTAGACGCTCCGTACATGGTCACAAGCACGCTGCTGTCATATGGTTAAACTATCCATACTAATATTAATGCGCAAATCCGTCTGTCTATTACGTTATTACAGATAAACCGCTGCAACAATTTTGATAAGTTTTGGTTTACATTAAGTTAAAGACCCAATTTGAAATAAAGACTGCTTTTGGATCCATCCCTTAAAGTCTATCAGGGGGCTGAAAGTTTGTGTGAAAATTTACTATCAGGTTTTTTCAGGTCGCAGGTTTTTTTATACCTACATAAAAGAGGAACAAATAGGACACCTGATGGAAAGCCTAATATTAAAAATCCAAGTATATAAAAAATAGAGTTGTTTGTGTTTTTAAAATTTTCCACAAAAGCAGTTGGAATAAATAGTTTGGGACACTTCTAAAACTAAATCAATTTCTTGACCGACGCAATCCATAAATCAATAAAACTTCAAAACGCGTAAAACGCCTTGTTTACTGATACGTCAAGAAAAATATTTACGTAAGTGTTTGACGCAGCTTAACGAGTATAAAGATATAAAGATCAAGATTGGCCAACCCTGGCCACAGGACAGAGATTCCAACATCTATGCAGTCAATAAGTGACGATCTCTTACCATCAAGAAAGCCGTGTGCTTGTTCGCTGTTTATTGCCATTAAAAGAGATTTATCATTAGCTGTTGTCTGTTTGTCTGCGTACTTACATCGTAAGTACGTTAGATAGATAGATTTCCCCGTGTTAGTTCGTGCTTATGTGTAGAATAGACCATCTTCCGGCCAGGCAGCTCGTAAAAGGCGAGCATAGGCTTACCATCCCTAACACCGTGACATCTAACCAGGTGGTCGAGTTTCGCTCGGATTGGTACCACCGCCATACCTATTTCTGCCACCATAACGACAGTGCTTGCCATTGACATGTTCCGATTCGGAGGATAAGGTAGCCATAAAACTTACTTTTGCTCTAGGCCTAATATCCTGGCCTCAGGTTGGCACGCACCATTACCGCCTTTGATGTCTCTAGGCGGCGTAAATTATTAAATTTAAAAAAAATAAGTTTATTTTATAAAAAAAAATTTTGGTCAAGTCAGTCTATTACAAGAGTCATCTTTAAAACGCGGAAGCTGGAAACGTGGTCAAAAACTACAACCCAACAAAATATTAGAACGTTCTCCTCAGTTCTTCCGTCTGATGGATCAAGTCGCCGGGGTCATCCCGATATGGCCCAAGGTCACTGCAGCCAAGGTGCAAGTAAAGCGCATGCTCGAAACATTTTATATTTGTCCTTCATGTGTTGAAGAAACTTTGTGTGGGCACTGGGTAAACCACAATATTTAGATATGTAGTGGCCATATTTATACGGCCATTCTAATGACATTGACATATATGTTGGTTATCTGCCACTTTGTCAACGTAGAATAGATATACATGCATATAACATCATTTATTCCCCATCAGTCTTAGGAGATCGCTTATAGAAAAAAATAGTACTATAATCAAAGCCTCCAATTTTGAAATAAATGTTAATCAAATTTCAACAAAATTATACGGTTTAGGCGTGAAAGTATAACAAACAGACAAACCTTTAAAAATGTGTACTTATAGTTAGAGCGAATTTTGCATATTTCATATATTTCAAAATATTAGCTCCCGGCCATTAAATAGGAATGCAGGACACATTTTCAGATTTTTTTTTCTGTCTGTCACGGTAAGTCCGATTTAATTTATTCGGCTGTACAGACTGTCCCGTATTTTTTTATTTTTTATTTTATTTTAAAGTTTTGTAGGTTAATTCCAGTCAGCAAGCAATCACAGACGTATTTACATATCTTCACGCCTAGTGTCTTTGGCTAGTAATGGGTGCCCTGGTTGTGCCTCTGTCTACCTCTTCGGGAATATGGGCGTGGAGATACTTTTTTTTACACGCCTAGTCCCCCTCGATATTGCAGAGTGTCGAGTGCCAAGTGAACAAAGTTTGGCGGGTGGTCATCTAGTTTATAGTACGAGAGAACCATAAATGTTTAAAAGGCTTAAAGGCACAGCTCATTTTTATTTTTTTTATTTTTATTTTTAATATTTCTGGACAAGTTACACAAATTGAACCTAACCCCAAAGTAAGCAAATTATATGCTTGTGTTATGGGTGTTAGTCAACGATACTAATACATATAAATACTTAATTATATACCAGATTAAATTTAATAAACACCCAGACCCGGAAAAGCAGACATCTAAATGTTCATCACACAATAAGTTTATACTGTGGCTAGGGACAACATTCTGACAACACTGATTTAGTGAAGTTGGTAGCACTGGCTTGTGCGGCGCACTTTTTCCCAGGATTGCTTCAGGGGCCGCTAACTAAGCAATCGAGGGACTATTAGTTTAGGGCTCTACTTTGGGAAGTATCCAAGACCACAATATTTTTTTCTGTGATAAGATAATGAACAAGCACAGGGCTCTCCTAATGGTAAGAGACACCCGTAGCCTATAGACACCTTTGATGTACAAGTGCATCGCTGTCTTGAGGCCGGAATGGAAATGATCATGTTCCAGTCCGGAGAGTAGAGTAGTCTACCAGCTACCCTACTCTCCGGACTGGAACATGACACTGTCATTATGGCTATACGAATAGGTAAGGCAGTGGAACCCGGACGAGTTGCTGGGGCGTGATTACAACTGTCTGGATGATGCTTAATGACACAATAAAACTGCCCACGTCCCACAAAAGTCACATTACTTCACCACCTCCATATTGCCATAAATATGATTTGTTTATCAACTCCTTCGATTAGTCAGAGCCTGACGTAAACAAACATTTTATATACAGTCGAATTGAGAAATCTCCTCTTTTCAAGTCGGTTAAAAAGAAGTAAATAAAGCTTGTAAAAAAATCTTTATTTACTTCAATCTTACTTTAAAAATGACTGAGAGGGGGACATAGACATTTCCAATATGGCAAAATGAACGTACGTTTTACCCCCTGAGAAATATTTTTTTTTTGGAAAATGTTTTTAAAACGTCAATATCATTTAAAAACATCTATTTTTTTATACTACCTGTATGTATAGTTTTGATATAAAAATCAGTTCCACGTACGAAACATCCCTGGACACGTGACACAAATTAAATCTAACCCCAAACTTAGCAAATTATGTGCTTGCGTCATGGGTGTTTCTATTATTGTACATAGAAATATTTACATATACCAAAAAAGGTACATGGGACGCGCCTCCTTTTAACTTTTTTTTTTAAATTTTGTAAAAAAAACAAACAGTTAACGAAATACATTAAGCAACTTTCAAATTTATATCTAGTCCCAATAGTTAGACCGAAGCAAGTCGAATCTATAAGGGTTCTATTTTACGCTATTACCTACGGAACCCTAAATATAGAATACTAGTTGTTACCCACAGTTTCGTCCGCTATGAATTGAGATGTAAGCTATCCTATCTTTCAAGTTGGATTCAAACTGCACACGGTGTGCAAATTTGTTGAAAATCGGTTTAGTAGTTTAGAAGTTCATCGCAGACAAACATCGTGACTCATAATTCACATATGTATACATTTACTAGCTGCCTATTCCGGCTTCGTTCGGATGGTAATTTTTTTTTATCACAAATTGAGATATAAGCTGTCCTATCTTTCAAGTTAAATCAAACTTAACACGGCGTGCCAATTTGATTGAAATCGGCTAATTAGTTCAGGAATCCAAACAAAGTGACACGTTATTTATATATATTAAGATTAGCTGTTGCCCGCATATATAATTGGGACACAAACTATCCTCTGTTAATCCAAGTCACACTCTATTTGTGTACCAAATTTCATGAAAATCTGTTCAGCACTTTTGCGTGAAAGTGTAATATACAAACAAACAAACTTACGCATTTATAATATTAACATTAAATAATAGGATTAACATAAGATAATATATATTGGATTTAACAATAAGTAAATAGTAGAATTCTGTTCGTGTTGGTCCGGGCTCCTTAGCAGAATAGACCATGGAATTCTTGTGCCAGGCAGCTCGTAAAAGGCGAGCATAGGCTTAGCGTCACAAACACCGTGACATCTGATTAGGTGGTAGAGTTTCACAGCGTCTCGCCCGGATATTGGTAGGTACCACACCACCGCCTTACCTATTCCTGCCGCCATAAAGTCAGCGCTTGCTGTTGGCGTACTCCGGTTCGGAGGACAACGTAGCCGGTAAACTTACTTTTGCTCAAGGCCTTACATCATGGCTATATTTGGCAACGCACCATTACCACCTTTGGTGTCTGTAGGCGGCGTGAATTTCTTACCATCAGGAAATCGGTCTGCTTGTTTGCCTTTCAATATCATAAAAAGTAAGTTTAGGAGTGCATCGCGGAAAAACACCGTGACACGTAATTTATATATTACGTTAAGATAATATATTGGATTTAACAATAAGTAAATAGTAAACTTCACGGCCACGGTTGATTAAAATGCATACGTACAAAGCGGTTTATGAAAATGGCGCCGCATACCAAATACATTCAAGGGCGACTCCAACGCAGTGACCAGATCGCTCCTATTATGGAGGTTCTGTAGAGGCGTGAGACACCGCGCTACCGACTACCTGCTTGTATTGTTTTAATAAACAAATTCTATAATCTATATTATAATTATATTTATATTATAAAATAACATGTCCTGACTGACTGATTCAAAATCCCCGAGCGAAAACTGTTAAAGTTACAGCCATGAAATTTGGTGAGTAAGGTCGTTTTATTAAGTAGACATTCCACTAAGGCCGGAATTTCGAAAATTCAACCATTAAGGGGATGAAATAGGGGTTCAAAGTTTGTATGAAAAATCGGCATTTGTTAAGTTAGAAACATGAAACTTTTTTGGGCTACTTTAAAAAAATAAGAAGATACGTATTTAAGCGATTCTGGAAATTCTACTCCTAAGGGGGTGAAATAGGGGTCGAGAGTTTGTATGCCACAAACTAACCGCGAGACTCGGGTTCGATTCTCAATGGGGTATTGGGTGTGACGACCATGATGTCAGCTGGATGTCAGAAATCCTGAGTCAGGGTGTGTATATTAAATTCATTTTGGGTATTTCTGTGTTTCAGTGCTGTAGAGTGAGTAGACTAATCCACCACACAAGCATATAATTTGCTTATCTTGGGTTGGATATAATTTGTTTAACTAGTCCAAAGATCTATCAGATCACACAGAGACATCAGAGATCGCCTCTGTGGTCTAGCGGTTCAGTTGTTGGACTTGACTGCATGATGTCCCGGGTTCGAATCCCGGGTCGGGCAACAAAAAGACAATTGAATATTTCCAATTTTCAAATAAAAAAAAATGTTGCTCGGGATAGCGTATGTGCCCGGTTGGCGATAGTCTTGCCACCTATCACATTGTGGGACTTAGTATCTTCGGCTAATCGTGGGTGCCCTGGTTGTGCCTCTGCCTACATCTTCGGGGATATGGGCGTGAAGATACTTTTTTTTAGTCCAGAGATTTTAGTTATTTATAGTTGTCAAGTAGTATCTATCTATCCTATTAATGTTATAAATGCGAAAGTTTGTATGTTTGTTTGTTACTCCTTCACGCAAAAACTGAGTTAACCACGCGGGAAACATACTATTATAACTCCATACTACTTGTATAAATACAAAAGTCTGTATTTCTATCTGTTGTGCTTTCATGACTAAACCGCTGGACCGATTTTGACAATTTAATTATTTAATATGCATATAGTTAAAGAGCCGAGTTAAAACAATAGAGTTACTTTAAGCCCGTCACAAACGTAGCTATAATATATATTAATATGAACTATAGCAAGACATATTACAATATATTTTCTATACAAATATTCAAGCGACCGCACACGCAACTATAATATATATTTCTCTCGGTGTATGGTAGCTTACTATAATATATATTATAGCGCGGCATATTAATATATATTACAGCTACGTGTGTGACGGGCTTTATTTTCAAAAAACCAAGACCTAAAGGACTGTAATCTAAATAAATTTCTAGACACGTAATTTAAGTCATTTTTTGACTGTGTCATATTGACGATTAAAAGATATTTGACGACTGAGCGCGACCATCAAATGGTATTGTTATCAGAACAGGACAATGGCGAATACTAAGTTGACAGAAATAGGCAAGGTTGTCGGTCGTACCAAATCTGTGGAGCTGCTGAGCTGCTGCACAGCAATTTAGTGTATACCACCTAGTATTTAGTAAGATACAATGATCCATGTTGATCGCCTCTATGATCTAACGGTCTGGCGCGGGCGTCGAATTTAATTTCTTGAGTTCCCGGGTTCGATACCTAGGTTGGGCAACGAAACAAAATAGAAAATGTATATTTTCAATTTTCTTATAAGAATAATGTTGCCCGAGATTGGATATGTGCCCGATTGGCGATAGTGTCTTGGTTGTGCCTTTGCCTACATCTTCGGGAATACAGGCGTGAAGATACCATTTTTGACAATGATCCATTAACACAAACAACGCTGTAGACTATACGTCTTATCCATTGTTTATTATTTGGTAAAACAATGACGCTCGGTAATTCGACACATCCGTCAAATTACAAGCTGTCGTGCTGTTTGACTTTTTTGCCGTTACAGTACCACACCTCGCACAAACAAAACCCACGGCTGTCTCACGATACCGTCACACTCTTGGCACAGTACAAATGTGAAACAGTATGGAAACTAAACCTATCCCAATACTTACTAAAACTTCATTGAAGCAATAGGGTTGTTATTAGTAACCGACTCCAAAAAGGTGTAGGTTCTCAATTAGACTGCATTTTTTTTAATGTTTTTTATCGCCTCTGTGGTCTAGCGGTCCTTCGTCGGACTTGACTTCTTGAGGTCCCTGGTTCGACCCCCGGGTCGGGCAGCAAAAAAAAATTAGAAAATGTATATTTTCAAGTTTCTTATAAAATAAACGTTGCCCGGAATTGACGATAATCTTGCCATCTATCACATATTGGGAGTTAGCGTCTTCAGCTAGTCATAGGTGCCAGGGGCACAAGCCCCTGCCTACCCTCTTCGGGGTAATCGGCGTGAACACACTTAATGTTTGTTACAAGATTATTCGGCCAATGGCCAACCGATTTTGTTTTATCTTCATAAGAAAAATATGTCGCGATTCGGAGGTATTCCCATATGAATTTTATCATGATCCAACTTGTGGTTTTGGAGTTCAGTAATGTTTGTTTTGTTTATGAAAAAAAATTTGCAGTATTAAGTACTTATAACTTTTTAAACTACTAGTAGTGTGTAAATAGTTGGAGAAGGGTTTTGTAGTTTTTTTGCGCTTAATTAGGTAGGTATAGCAATCAAATTTCAATAACTTTGTAGTCCACAAATAGTTAAGTACCTACCCAATCTAATGCCGTCGGTTAATCACAGCAAAAGACGAATACTTTCGTGGTATTTAAAAAGATCGTGGAAACATAGCAACGTGACCATATGTCATCATGCGACACTTGGTACTAGCGCCACGAAAACCGCTTAAGGACTTGTGTGAATGTTCCGTTTTATTGTAGGTACTTTCCATACTGTTTCATAGTAGTACTGTGATCTTAGGAAATAAATATTATCACACGAGGTAGGGCATAATTGATAAACCTATCTCACAGACCTTCTAGCACGAGACAGTTGAAAAAAAGTTAACATGAGGTACCAGGCTGGTAAGAAAAATGTACGCTGGTAGTACCAGCATTTTCTTACATACATAAATTCACGCCAAGTCCCTTACTGGGTAGGCAGACAGAATCGAGTGCCAAACCTCAGGATCCTGGCCGACATGTCTAGCTTCATTTTTCTTAATGAAATTAAAAGAGATAATGATGCGTTGCCAACCTAGGGTGGCAACCGTGATGGCAGAGATATAGATGACAAAGACAGATAAAAGATTAGTATGAAGCCTTTGGCGGAAATTGTGCGACAACTCTACCCGACAAAATCAAAATATACGCCAGTGACGAACACTGTCGTCATGCGAGAAAATACGTACGGCGGTAGTACCAAACTTATTTATGATATTTCTTTACAACTAGAAAGATTGAGACTAGAAAAGAAACAATCTTCCTCAATCAATGAGAACGAAGGTTAAGTCTCGGAAAATTTTCGAATGCTTCATTCATTCTTGCCATAAAACTTCTAAGAGGAACTGGATAGACCAGAGTAGTTAACCCACTCCCGGCACATGAAGGTTTTAGTTAATAAATAGTAACTTAAACTTTCCTTGACCATTTTAAAAAATTAGAAAAAAAATAATAAATTTCTTTAATCATTTCATATGTAGATGAACAATAGATAGCACAAATGATAAAAAACTACTGACGAAATAATTACACTGTTATCTTGGTTTCATGATTGGATTAGCGAGATAAGTGCTATCATGATATAGCATTGATGCTGTTTATACTGCCATTTCTTAAAAATTAAATTATTTTAAACTTTTGGTAATTCCATCTCATTTCCATCATTATTTAACAATTGATCTTCAGATCTGACAACAGATTCCGTTTGAAAAGGATACTACATGAAATTTCCGCCTGTGTTATAAAAAATATGCCCTTTCAAATTACCACATTTTCTTCACTATCACAATTTCACTGGGTTGCAATGAAAATTGACTGTGAAATGATCCTTTGTCACACTTGCAACTTGGCCTTACTTTGAACATAGAGCAATATGTACAATAATAAAAACAATAAAAAACTCAAAGAAACAAAATACCTATAATCAAAACAAAAAATATATATTGAATCAAATCACCCTATTTATTTTTCTTTTGCAATTACATGGGTTTAATTAATTATAAAAATAAATAGGGTTTCTATACATCCTGTCATCATCAAAAACTTGCACTTGGCCGCCCCACTACCCTTTTTTATGATATTTTGTAAGACAGCTTTTATAAGTAAAAGTTATTAGTAAAAAAGATAGAATTTGTAAGAATAAATGTACATGCATCATATTATGCATGAAAGGCTTAGGATAATTATTGTCATCATCATGATCATCATCATCCGTGATGATGACTACATTTTCCTTGACAATCACTAAATATTAGTAAAAACCATATGAAAATCCATACAGATTTTTTTATGTTTATAGCACACAGACATGACTGAGGTACTTGGTTTACTAATATGTACTGATAATATCTATTTTTTTTATGATAATGGAAGGCATACGGATTTTCTGATGCTAAGAAATTCACGCCGCCTAGAGACACTAAAGGAGGTAATGGTGCGTTGCCAATTTGAGGCCGGGATGTTAGGCCTCCAGCAAAAGTAAGTTACCGGCTACCGAACCGGAATACGTCAAGGACAAGCACTGATGTTAAGGCGACAGTAACCAATGGTGATACCAACCCGGACCAGTCACTTTAAAACTCCACCACCTAGTCAGATTTCACTGTGTTAGTAACAGTAAGCCATACAAACATGTGATTATTTTATTAGTTAGAACAGGAATGACTAAAAGTGTATGTGAGTAGATACTTCATTGCACAAAAGCAATGTTGACATATTTGCGTCACAGTAGACTTACACAATGTTGGGCATTTGAGACGAGGCTCATTGTTCACCTTTGACATTTCATTAACCAATGTTTAATATTTGCACAGAGATGTTAGAACTTTAAGTATTGAAATGCAATTCACCACAATAATTATTCTATCCCTACATATGTGTACATAAATTAACTATAGAATAATATAATAACTAGAAAGAGGGAGTATCTTCACACCCATATCCTCAAAGAGGTAGGGAGACTCACGACAAGGGCCATGACTAGCCAACAACACTAAGTCCCACAATGTGATAGGTGGCATGCATATCGCCAACCAAGCACATATACAATCCCGAGCAACATTCTTTTTTATTAGAAAATTGGACAAGTCACATTTTGTTTTAGTTGCCCGACCAATGAATCAAACCCAGGACCTCAAGAAGTCAAATCCATTACCTGAACTGCTAGACCACAAAGGGAAGAGGAAGCATCTTGAAAAACTATTAATTAATCAGATAGTCAACTAAGAATCAATCAAACTTTTTCAAAATGTTTAAAATAATACAAATGCAAAATACAAAGACTATTTCATTAAAGAAGGATACATTAGAACCAGCATCTGCTATTAGGTAGTTGTTGACTTGTAAAATATTGTTGATGTTTTGATTTTTGTTTATGATTGTTAATGTGAAGTAGATTTGGCTGAGACATGATACAGTACATTGTATACTTTAAGTACAATGTTGGTTGAGGCCACAAATCAATCTAAACAACATATTGTCTACTTTCACAGATTATTATAAAACCTAAGTAGGTAAATAAAAGTACTGATTTTGAAAACACACTACCTGCTTAATTAACTAATGTGTGCAGCTTGAGATACTGTAAGGTTTATACTGACATAATCTGGAAGATAAATGTTTAGTCCTCTCTCTGATGCCAAAACTCAGAAATAAATGTAATTAAGGTGTTGCAGTTGCTGCAAATCCAATGAGTATCCTCTAAATTGTAGTTTATCATTTAAAACATCAAAATTCTCAATTCAAGACACATTGCAAAATATTATATTTTATACGTATCTATCTATACTGCATATCAGTCACGAATTTAAATGCTTGTTAATATATATAAGGCACATAATATGTACTATTAATTATCAGGAGAATGAGTTGCTTATTTGCCTTTCAATGACAGTAAGTCTAGCAACAACTGCTGCCCATACTAATTAATATTATTTATTAAATGAGAAAACCTACATTTTCACGGCTAAACCCATTTTGTCAAAATTTGATGTGTATACAACGTGTCCAGGAAGTCATGGATAACCCTTCACCTGGTGGTGTGTGACATAGCGTTCTACCAAATAAAAAAAAAATTACCTTAGTAAAAGTGTTATGGTTTTAAAATTATTAGATGTTTTCTGTAATTTTGGAAAATCTCGACCTTCAGTCCGTGTATGCGACTCCAATATCGTCACTTGAACAGCTGCGAGAACGGATTGTCTCAGCCGCCGAGCATATCGATAATGCGGGTTATGCACGTCATATTAAACGGTCGTTTATAAAAAGGTGTCGAATGTGTATTAGACAAGAAGGCCGCCATTTTGAACATCTTTTGTAATTTAAAATTAATAAACTTATTGTTATTTACATGTTTTTTTTTATTTCTATCCATACACCCAGACATGTAAAATTCTACCTTACTCGTTTCAAATCGAGATTAAAATTTGAAGAAAACTAAAAATTAGTAATTATTATACCATTTTCGAATCCTTATTAAGTGAGTAAGTTTTTAAAATAATCAGCACAAAGTGCGTAGTATAATTTTTTTTTACCAGGGCTGGTTGAAAAGTAGACTAAAGAATAATTTTGAATGAAAAATAATGATTTATTTTACTTTTTAATGTTTTAACATCGAAAACTGTTTTGTTTTTATATTCTATCGGTAGCTGAATGATTCAAGATAAAAATAAAAAAAACAGAAACACAAAATATTTTCATTTGTAGAAACGGCATGAAAAAAACGGACTGAAGGTCGAGATTTTCCAAAATTACAGAAAACATCTAATAATTTTGAAACCATAACACTTTTACCAAGGTATTTTTTTTTTATTTAGTAGAACGCTATGTCACACACCACCAGGTGAAGGGTTATCCATGACTTCCTGGACACATTGTATAGTTCAATACTTAAATTCAGATATATTTTTTTCAAAATTTGACTCCCAAAGGACTATAGGGATGAAAGTATCTACGAAAATCTATTCTATGCTGACAGAGGTGTAGGTCAAAAGCTAATGAAAAATAAGATGCTACTACAACACTAAGCTGACAAATTATGGCAAAATTAACAACACAATTGAAATGTAAGTGCAATTAAATACAAACTAGAACCTGCTATTAATCAAGCTCATTACATTACCTACAATTAGTACATTACTAGTGCATTAAATAATAATCAGACCTTTGAAATAAAACAAACAAGGTAAAATATATAACAGATTTGAGAAAGGTATTTTGAAGGCCAATATCTACCTCTCATCACAATTCAAAACTTAAAGAACACTTAACTTTAATGTAATTCACACGTAGGAATAATTTTAATAGAAACAAATACAAAAATATATTTGAATCCATCTAATTAGCATCTAATTAAAGTGTTCGTTAATGCAATAACTTTGTGCTTCAAAGTTCAAAAAGTACTTTCACCTCGACAACATAGGTTCTAATTAACTGTGGTAACTGGATGGCACTTAATAGTAGTAATACGGTCATAATTCATAACTCACCAGAGGATATTACAAATATTTTTAATCGTAATATTTGATTGTTTCTGTAAATTGGAAGTACGCAGTTTTAAAAGTAATCAGCTGTTTATAATTGCATTTTTCATAAAGCATGCATGGTTTAGATTAGATTGCGGGAAAATCAGGGTTAACGAACGCGAGGTCGGCGGCGAGCACCGGAACGTTATTATTTACGCAAGCCCTACTCTCCCTTTGAAACCCTGATTCATTCTTCCATAGTACTTCTATAACTTACCAGCAATTCAACTTCTTAATCGCGGAAAGGTCAGACTGCTTTGATCTAGCGATCACCATCTCCTCCGTTAAACGAGCCATCACACTGCACTACACAAAAAGTTAACACACAAAGAATATTATCTTGCAGTTAGCACTGGTAAATTATATCGGAGTGAGGTCGTAGCCGCTCATCTTATGCAGTTTCCACATTCATAGCACAACCACGCACTACGAGCGTTTGTAAAAAACTGATTGAAACTGATTTTAAAAAAAGAAAGAAAACAGTGAATTTGACATTTTCATCGCACAGACTATATCTGATATTGATTTAAACGTCACAGAGTTGGTAGTCTGTGCTGTAGTCTCAGCTGTAGTGATCATATTATTCTCGTAGTCTTTGGTCTGTGCTTCAAACGTAAAAAATATAGACTAGTCACAAAAAAAACAGTTCATAAAGTGATCATTTCAGATTCTTAATATTCTTATAATCAGAGATCATGTTTTATTATTTTAGGAATATACGAATATGTTTTTGCTTCATGTAAAACAACTTAAATGCAACTCTTGTTTCTGCCTCTCCTTCTTATTCTTGTCTTACTAATAATTGTAATCGCCTCAGTGGTCTAGCGAACTAGATGTTAAACTTGGACTTGATGAGGTCCCGGGCCCGATTCTCGGTTCGGGAAACAAACATTAGGATAAAGTTTCTTGATCACACAAACACGCTGGTTTTGGATATTCTTGAGTCTTGACACCACCCTTGCATTAATCCTGGGTTTTTTGACACTTATTTTACACTATTAGTTTTAACAACAATAAATTTCAATGAGCAACGTAACCAGTGTGACGTTTAATGTTTCTAATTGAGAATTTAACATTCTAAATAATTATCTTAACACCTAAAAAATGTGATTGTGAGATTTATTTTTTCGTGATCACACTTCTGAAACTGACAGAGGAATGATGTTTCACGAAGTAAGGGTTTAGTTTTGCTTTTAACTTCTGAACAGTTATAGTTGGTGGCATAGTACTACTTATTTACAATTTATCAATGTTTATCAACCACATGAATATCAGTGGCTCTGATGCGCGACACAAATTAAACGTTAAATTAACCTTATCGCTT
Organism: Calephelis nemesis; assembly: GCA_002245505.1. Classification (NCBI taxonomy): domain Eukaryota; kingdom Metazoa; phylum Arthropoda; class Insecta; order Lepidoptera; family Riodinidae; genus Calephelis; species Calephelis nemesis. Next base: position 80,283 of record NJDD01003787.1, on the reverse strand, counting down.
TGTGTAACGAAATTATTTAGGAGTCTTACCACTATATTTAAAAAAAAAAACGAAAAGTGCAAGAAGAATTGACTATTTTTCGATTTGACTCAATCTCTCATGATTTGTGTAATTGTTCTTATTAAAATCCAGGTACGAAAGGAATGTGTGCGCTAGTCTCACAAAATATCTTAATAGAATCTGTGTTTGCTATCACATTTTTTGTAGTAAGACACTCGTACTTTCGAGTGTCGTACTACAAAATATGTGCCACGGAATTCCAATTTATTGTTAGGCAACTTAATCAGGAAACCGTAAGTTTGTGCTCGGCCTAATGTCAAGTGTCATCTGTCGAGTCGAATTAAAATGTCAAATGAGTTTGACATGTTGATGTTTGCGTTCATAAAGTGTATTAATAAATAGGTAACGAATTAAATTTTGTCATTCTAAATCACTCGTAGTACTCTAATTGGTCTGTGTTCTAAATTTTAAGATTTAAAAAATAAATTAATTATCCATCAATATGGATACGAATGATGTTCTTGATGACAAAGATAGTGGACCTGAAGTGCAGCTAAATTTTCCCAGTTCAGTTATGAATCGAATCGAAGAACTAATGGGAGGAACGGAGCAATTTGATAACGAAGATGTAAGTCCTATTTAAATTAAAGAAAAAATAAAAATTATTTAATATATAATATGTAATATAATATATATAATAATCTTTGTCTCGCCAAGGTACCTAGTTGGTATGTACACTGTACATACACCATACATATGGATCTTACTATCCATTGGTTTAGCTCCTTAATCAATACATAACAGAGGAACCTGTAGTTCAAAAATATTTTGTTCATAATACGTCCACAATAAGTTTTGTGAATAAACTTGTGTCTTCTACAACTAATATGAGAACAAATAGCTTTAGGTCATTTGGGTAACAACACAAATAATATTTAGGTAAAAATTCATGAAGCAACTAAAGTTGTGACTATGATGTCACAACTTTAGTTGCTTCATAGCGCTTGAGTTCTGTAAAATTTAGTTTGAATCGGGTATCTCACTCTCTAGACTTATACCTTTTTTGGTCTGAAAACTAAACTAAAACAAATATATAAGTACATGAGTTTTTGAAGTGGAGATTTCTTCCACACCTTATTGAAATAAAACATACCTATTAACATTTGATTTGTTCATGGCTTAATATCACATGCATAGCTTGAAGATCAACTATTAACATCTTGAATGTATATTAACAACATGTGTTTTCGACAATTTTGCTTTTCTATAGGTAAATGAATATAATTATAATAGGTAAGATAATTTTATGCTTACAGCCTATATAGAAATGTCTTTTTTTTATCTCAGTATTTTTAAATAACATCTGTTCAGTGTATTTTTTTATTGTAATGAATTGAATAATTACTAGCTCTTTAATATTTCATACATTTTCATTAAAAAATCACGAAACTAATATTAGTTTGTGCCTAACTTTATGAGTATAATTTGTTAAAAAAACACAATTTACTTTAACATTTTTAATTATTTATATGTGAGTATCCTGTATAAATAATGAAAAATGTTTATAATATGCGACAATTTAAGTTTAAAATCTTACAATTTACTTTATTCTAAAAACACTAAGGATTATACTAAAGTGTGAGATTCTTATTTATTTTTATACTTTATTCTATACTATTCTAAACTTGTTCTTACAAGACTTATTATTCATAATAACATCTTAAAACTATATTTTTGTGTTATTGTATTTTTAATATTTTTTTACTTTTAACTATTTTTACAGTAGTAATTACTTTCCCCAGTTTGATCCAGTGGCATACATAAACAGAGTATTCCCAACAGAACAGTCTCTATCAGGAGTAGAGTCTGCAGCGTCAAGGTGTGAGTATCGTTTGGCTGGTGTCCGTCATGACATACAACGGCTAGTGAGAGCTCAACATGACCAAAGGGTGGCTGGCCATCAGGCTTTGATTGAGGCTCAGACTTGTATTGCTGAGCTGGCTTTACAGGTCAGTTTCATATTAATGTTGGTTGAATTGTGAAATACATTCAGTGCTTTGCTACTACTTAAAATTACAAATGACAATAATTGATATCTTTTGGTCTTAGATTAGTGTAATTTCAAATTATGACAGGATGATGTTTATTTGTGCTGTTTATAATTTTTTTTGTTGTGTAAAGTGTTCGATTTTTATTGTGTGAACACATAACTTGTTAGTGAAAGGTGATGAAGGAGTTTTTAGAGCTTTATTTTTATTGTGATACATTCATTCAATTGAATTGTGATTTTTATGGTGCTTGTATTAAAAAAAATCTATTTCATTATTCAATTTATTATGAATACTTGCTAGATACAGGCCCACATGCACCAAATATTGATTAAATATTTTTTAAACTCATTTAGTTAAATATGTTTACATCCTTAAATCAATTTACCGTAAACAAATTTAGTGTTGTCTTTCACCAAGAGATTCAAATAACAGTTTAGCTAAACAAAATTAACACATGGGTAAAACAGTTTTCGTAAGTTCCCTTTATCACTTGAGACGAAAAGGAGCAAAAAATTTATAACAAATCAAGAAAGTAATGAAAAAAATATGCATAGAACTAATAATGTTAAGTTGACAAGTGATATTACTCCCACATTGTTTAACTCGATTGCTTTTCAAAGTTTGCGTTTTTACCTTTATACGCTTGGTAGGTACATTCTGATAGGTTTTTTAGTTTTGTTTGTTGCATTATTTGTTAAAAATATAAGTTTAAAAAAACCAAAAAGATATGGCGGGATCTCGCAGCCGAGCTCCGAATTCTACGAGAAATTTAATGAGAGATTTTTTCAGAAATTATTGAACCTTACATGAATAATATTATGATTGAATTGAAAGAAACTGACATGGTAAAACAAAATGATAAGCATAAAATGTGACTTAAAATTACTTGCAAATAGCAACTAGTTTATAGGGCTTGGTTTCTGAAAAGGATTTGATATAATAGACATTATTATTATTACGTAGGTACTTAATGTGAGACCAAAAGCAACAAGTAAAATAGTTATTTCATCGTCATTTTACTAATTAAAACACGGGCACGGCAAAAATTTCTTTAAGTCCGGGCAGGTGGGACTTAAAGAAATTGCACAGACCTGCCGGTATTTCGTATCAATTGTGATCATATCTATTGAATTGAAGTAAACATAAAGTTGTATTTTTTTGTGAGACAAAATCGTCATAGAAATTTATTATCAGAAAGAATTCTAAACAAATTACTTCTTTCCGTCACTTGCCGCACACTAATTGGTCTACTGATAAAATCTACAATTTTTTCATCATCACCAGAGAACATATCCGAACAATCCATTATTTAACATGCACGTTTTTAATCGTAATACAAAATATCAAGATAGTTAAAAAGCGACAACTGACAAAAGCAATGGACAAAAACCCTCACTAAACAAAATTAGCAGCGCTAAACATGATCGCGGGAGTGTTTAACTTTGACAGTTAGTTAAATACGTTTACCACGATATTTAACTTGGTGCAAGACAAAAATGACAAGTTAACTAAAACCCTAAACGCAATTAACGGGATCTTAAACATATTTAAAGATTGTGGTGCAAGTGGCCCACAATGTCATAGAAAACAACATTAAGTGTGAATATGGACAGTCATACCTGACTTGACTTAAGCTAATGACTTTATTCAATATACGTAAAAGTTATTATATTCTATAGTTACATAATAAAAAAAAACATTATTAATAGTAATGCATCAAATAATTACACCGGCACACAAAAAAATAAGTAGAATGTGCATTTGACCGGACCTACCTACGGGTACGTATTTTGGTCCGCTGAATCCGAATTCACGGTCCGTTTGACTCCTACACCCTCAAATTTCGAGAAAATTTCAAAAAACCGTAAAAATGATGAAAATCGGCAGTTTTAATGATTCAAAAATTATTTGGAACTAAATTAAGCGTGATTTCCATGTTGGATGTTAAAAAGAGAAGTACCCAAAGAAAATCGTAAACGAAAGAGAAATCCACTACGAAGATCATTTCAGGATAAAAGAGTGCGATACAAACGAAGCAAAGTTTAGGATTCGTAATAATCATTTCTTTCTATCTTTTTATATGTTGTGTTTTACACAGATTTCAAGTTATTTCATAGATCTACATTATAGAGTATTTATTTTAGGCATTAAATCATGTTCCATCAATTTTTTTCTGTTATAAATGGTCATTTTTACAGTTTTATTTCTAATTTTTCCAGCTTTAGAGGGTGATTTGATAAAAAAAAATTAAGATGCGAATTAAAGCCATCAAAAGATATAAAATTTTATCTGAATTGGACCAGAAGTTTTTTTATCATGAAAACTATATTTTTTCAGAATTTTTGAGAGTTTTGTGTGATTTTTTTACGTTTAAATTGTCTCGTGGCATCAATAAAGTTTTAATTCATATTCAGCGGATCGAAATACGTGAAAATCGCGCTTAGTTTAGTTCCAAAAAAATTTTTATCGTTAAAATTGCCGATATTCATCATTTTACAGTTTTTCTTAGTTTTTTCGAAACTTGAGGGTGTAGGGGTCAAACTGACCTCAAATTCGGATTCCGCGGACCAAAATACGTACCCGTAGGTAGGTCCGGTCAAATGCACATTCTACTTGTTTTTTTTGTGTGCCGGTGTTTTCAGGCATGTGTGTGTTTCAATTTGCATTAAAATATCACCAAACACACAAGAGCAAGTTATACCTAATAAGAAAGGTGCAAGAGGTTGAAGCTTTTGATAGCTAGGGTTGTTCTATCTTCTATAGTAATCATATGTTTGCGACACTTATTTGATTGAATTTTTTTATAAATTTAATTATCTGGAGTGATTACACCTAGTGTATCGCATCTTCAATCTATCGAATCACGCCAGATTAGCCGAATTGGGAATTTATTAAGTCAAGGGTGTCTAGGGTCTCCAAAACAGGCGTGTTTGTATGAAAACGGTAAAGAATGTGAAGGAAGCTAGACAGGTTTGTCAGGATTGCGAGGTTTGTCACTCGATAATCTCTGCCTACCATGTAAGGGACTTGGCTTGAAGATATGTGTGTATATAGGAATTATTATTGTATTGCTACATCACCACCCTTTATATGTTCATCACAAAAACTGCCCTGTTGTTATCGAACATGTTAACTTTGTTTTATTCTTTGGCTGTCTAATTTTATATCTTGAAGAACAAACTCGGTAGAATTTAAAAGTAGCAATTTACAATGTGCAACCCATAGGTAACAGAAATAAACAAGAAAGCTGAACGTAGTGAGAGCATGGTCCGTGAAATCACAGCTGAGATCAAGCAGCTAGACTGCGCTAAGTGGAATCTCACAGCAGCTATCACAGCACTGAACCACCTCCACATGTTAGCTGGTGGTGCTGCAACCCTGCGAGAATTGGCGCGGGAGAGACGGTACAAGGAGTTGGTGTTGCCACTGCAGGCCATTATGGAGGTCAGTTTACACTCACTCTGATGTTTCAGAAGAACATATATTAATTATAAAATATACCACAAAAATCAATTGTTGGATCATGATAAATTAGTATGAGATTGGCTTGGAATCTTGATCTACTTTTCCGAAAATGAATTATCAAATTCGTTATTCGCATAACAAACAAACAAAACAAAATACTTCAAATTAATAACATCCTTCTGTGGAGTCACTATAAAAATGAAACGTATGGACATTATAAAATTTTATAGTGCAACGTAGAAATCACAGAACTAATCTCTTAACATGAGTTTAAGGCGCTATACTCACTAGCGTCTTCGTAAACCATTTTTATGTAAACTTTAAACAGCGCCTCTGCTAACTACGAGAATTAAATTTTCTAACGAAAATGCTCTATAGACTACATTACGTAATTTACCGAACATACTCAATAGCAACTCTTGGTAAAGGCACTATGTAGTTATGGGGCATAACTTTAAACAGAATCGATAAGATAGGAACTGAAAACTTCACCACATAATATCAAAACTCGGTAGCTCAAACGATTAGAGCATTTATTAGTGAGATACAAACGGGTGCAGGTCGAAAATCAGTCCACGGTGATATTTTTCTTTCTTTCAAAATTGTGTTATTATGTTAGAACTTTACATTGGTCAAAGAGACATACGCGGGCAACATACACTGTACTAAATTCGATGTAACTTCACCTTTGAACCTCAATACAGGTACTGGAGCAAGTCGAATGCTACCGAGATATAAAAGAACTTAGCGCTCTGCGGTCCGAAGTTCACGAGATCCGGAGTCAGCTTGCTGAACAGATACTTGCTGACTTTAAGGATGCTCTTACTGGTATGTAACAAATTGCTGAATTATACAATATCATTTCTATTGGTATACAGTTACTGTGTAGTTATTCATTTCTTAGGATAGCCAGTTCTGTAGCAGAGTTCTCTGACTCCAAATAGTTGGCGCATAAATATGTAGATGGTAGAGCGTCAGCCACTGTTGGCACCCATTAAAAGGTATCATGGTGTATATCTCCAAATGGCTCTATAATGTCGATTGTGTTCAGAGACTGATGGCAGTCTTCGTTCCGATTTGCTTTAATGCTTCTCAAAAGTTTCCCTCAAAAAAACCTTAATTGCGCCTCGCCTAAAGTTCGTTCTGTAATCTGGACGAGGTACAAACGAGTTCAGCAATTGAATAGCGACTTTTTTATAGTTTGTTGTTATAGTTTAGTGAATGTGTTAATTATCTAACAAGACAACTATACGTTGGCAAGAAATTAAGAAAATCATGCCATATCCTTCAAATATATTTATTATATTTCCAAATGGTTGTATGTTTGTCAAAATGCCAATGTTTATTTTAATCATATAGTAAATTACAATATTTATAACACGCAGGTTTTACGCAACTGCACCAAAGCAAAAGAGACAAAAGCAAAAGTATTAGCGAAAGCGTATCCCCGCAGATACCTTGAAAACAGTCCTGTGCAACATGTGCAACTTCGGAGGCGTTTTTTTGGCGCCATCGAGAGAAAAGATGGTCGAAGTTTTTTCGTAATTATTGAATTTCGTGTTGATATTGAGTAAAATTAGTCAATTTTGGTGGCATTTGGTACGATTTTGTCCAGTGAAAGTGCACAAATGGAATAATTATGAAGAAATTAGCGTATCATGTATTTCCTCGATGCCGCGAAATCTCCTTACGTGAGCTGGTGTAATGATGCCGCCGCTTTATCCAAGAGCCTGACATGACTTACTTATGACTAATGACTAATTATAATTGATCAAAATTGATATAAAATTTGATGCAAACTTTTACTTGACGAATGGCAAAATACTAACGTGAAGGTCAAAACTTAAAGAAAGAAAAAAAAACTTCGAAGGCGCATTTAAGTTTTGCTTGAACTGTAATTTTGTAATATGTATTTTGTTCCTTTTCCACTAGGTGGCAGTAAGAGTCATGTCTCCCAAAGAACTTTAGCGGAAGCTTGCGGAGTGGTCGACGCTCTCGAGCCGAAGGTCAAACAGGACCTCATTAAGTGGGTTGTCAACCTGCAGCTGCAGGTGAGATATTATAATACTTATTTTGGTTATTTCTTGGGATGTAACTTGAACGCTGTCGATAATATACAGCATAATATATGTATTTTTTACTATTTTTTTTAATTTTATGGTACTGGAAGGCAAACAAGCAGATAGATGGATTTCCTGATGGTAAAAAGTTCACGCCGCCTAGAGATACCAAAGGTAGTATTGGTGCGTAGCCAACCTAAGGCCGGGTTGTTAGGCCTCCAGCCGTCCATGTCGTCAACGGACATTTTTATGATCAAGAGCATCATAATCTTTCATGAATGAGTGTTGGTTCAGGATCAGATTTTTTCAAATTTTTTCTCATGGTATCGCAGCTAGCGATAATAATTATAATAGTAAGCTATACCTTAAAGCTTACTATTATAGTTATTATCGCCAGGGATACAAATCCTAGCAATTTCTACATCGCGGTATAAGAGTTTCTTTACCCTTTATCACATAGACAATTTCGAACGCTTCTTAGTTAGAATTCGTTCCTCAGACAGCGCAGCTGGCCTGGCCATGTTTTATTCATCCCCGTTTAATATTTTGCTAATGCACGTTATTGTATATAATGTTTTTACGCAATTGTGTTTGTTCGTTTGTCTCCAGGAGTACCTGCACCTGTTCTCAGCCGAGCAGGAGTGCGCGTGGGTCCCTGACATAGAGAAGCGGTACGCGTGGCTCAAGCGTCATCTGCTGTCCTTCGAGGATGGACTCGGCGCCGTGTTCCCCCCACCCTGGGATATGAGCGAGAGGATCGCCGCGCACTTCTGTGAGGTGAGTGAGATGGGGTACCAACGGGGTGGAAGATATCATTGATATGTGGAATGAAATGAGGCAGTTTTTGTTTATTGCCCCATTTTTGTGGAACTTGCCAAGGGTGGTATTTCTAAATGGATATTTAAGAACCTTCAAAAACCGATCGTGTTTATTCATTTAAGGTCAGCAAAACATCTGTAGCTGATGTCTGTGGCGAGATTACTTACCACCAGATGACCTGCTTGCCTTGTTGCTTCCTCTTCAATAGAAAAAGGTTGAGAGGTGCAAGGGACACCCGGAGGGAACGAAGTTCTTTTCGATTAATTAAGGAAGGAATTATAATTTTTATTTTAAGCTATATTTTTTATTATTATTAACAAATATTAGAAATGAAAATATCTGGCTTGCTTTCTATAAGAGAGAGAGAGAGAGAGAGAGAGACAGACAGAGAAACATGCGCACGCCGCACAGTATACAATAGCTTATCATAGCGAAAAGTGTCGTTATAACATTTCGTGAGAATTTTTTGCCTCTAGCCCTATTTCACAACGCGCGATAAGGAACTACGTTCCAAAAAAACCATCTTGGCAAACCGCTGCATGATACTTATTCACTTTAACAACACATTATGGTAACAGTTATTATAACCATCAGCTATTATGATCGTGTGTTGGGTTTTAAATGAACGTGTGTCCGCAGGTGACCCGTCGCGAGTTGTCGGCCATGTTGCAAGCCCGCCGCAGCGAGCTGGATGTCAAGCTGCTGCTGTACGCCGTCCAGAAGACGTACAACTTCGAGCTGCTGCTGCACAAGAGATTTGTTGGTAACCACTCGCCACTCTCACGGTACATTCGACGCGTTTGTCTCTTGAAATCTGTTCGAGCCGACGATACAAAATGGTCAATTATCATTCTGTAATAACCACATTAACGCTGATGATATGAGTGTCGGGATTATTTAAACTTCCATACTAATATTGAAATGCTAAAATTTGTCTTGAATTTGATAAAATTTACAATGCATGTAGTTATGGTCATGGGTTTAACTTTTTTTTTAAGAAAATCAACCCCCAAAGGACTATCTATAATATGTTGACGGAGTCGCGAATAAAAAGCTTGTAGAATATATTTTTTAACTAAAAAAAAATATGTCCTTTTATGCAAAACCCCGGGTCACTAGTATCTTATTAATACAAACTTGATATTATGGTCGACGAAATAATTACGAAATAAGATAGGGGATTGATATTATATCAAGACACTAATGCCCGATGATTTTACCAGAGGCCATTATACTTTAGGGCACCTTTTAACGTAATTTAGGGGGACCGGAATGTTTCAATATGAAACGGTCCCCTAAAATAGGCCCCCTTAAATAGGGCCTCTGGGAAATCGGGCATTAGTGTCTTCGGCTAGTCTTCGGTGCCGTGGTTGTGCCTCTGCCTACCACTTCGGGGATATGGACATAAAGATACTTCAACTAAAAAATGAGGTTTTCATAAATACTGATAATTAATAAAATGTTTACAACGCAACAGTTTAAAATATGCACCCGTAATTAAAGAATAATAAAGCATAATCTTTTTATTTTTCGCGGATGAAGTCGCGGGTAAACAGCCGCCGAGCGGAATGTGGCAGGCATTTTTTTTAGTTTTTGATTTATTAACAATTAGCCAAACGGCGAACTTCGTACCGCTTGGGAATGATAGCTAATAATTATTGATTGTATAGAAAAAGTACTTTTTTACTATTTTCCCTGTTTTTTCTAGTTTCCCTCCAAACTCCCTGATCCTAAAATTTTTCTAGATTTGATAAGTGGTTTTTGCGTTTTTCTAAATGAGACGAATTGGGAGTCGAATTCTTACAGTTTTATGTAAAATAATAAATCAAGATATAAATGGTGTTTAATTTGTTTGCAGGTACAGATTTGGGAACAGAGACTGTAGATGTCACTTCGGATAAACAATCAGAAGATGGGAAAGGGGTAAGTGTATGAGCATGGTGAAAGCTGAGTTTTTTTTTTTAATTTGATAAAAAACTATATTTTTTTGTTTTTCACAATTATCTACTTATTAAAATCTTTATTATCTTTTATGATCTCTGTGGTCGGACTTCACTTTTTGAATTCCCGGCTTTGAGTACCGAGTTGTGCATCAATAAAATAGAAAATATGTATTTTAAGTTTTCTGATAAAAATAACGCTGGCCGTTTGGCGATACTTGCAACCTATCACATTGTGGGACTTAGTATCTTCAGCTAGTCGTGATTGCCTTTATGATAATACCTTTTTAATATTTTTGTTAATAGATGATTTTATGTTAGAGGTCAGCGCATAAACATACAGATCTCCTGATGGTAAGAGACAACCGTGGCCTATTTTCATATAGGCCATCTTATTGATGTCCTGAGACCGGGATGGCAGGTCTATTATATAGGTTTATTATCCGGTACTCTGGCCTTGAACATGACAGATTCATTATGCCGGCAGAAATAGACAAAGCGGTGGATCCCTATCTGGGCATGTTGCTGCACAGTACACTAGCACCAGTGGTAGTCGTCATGACCCATTTAAACTATTCTCGCCTTTTACGAGCTGCATGGCAGAATCGTATCCTAATCGGCAGACTCGGACCAACGCGGGGAAAATAATTATCAATGTTTTTTTATGGAAGGAGCCGGCCGCATCCACCAATAAACATGACTAATGCGGCGTTACTTCGTTCTGAGGCGTGCCATTTAAGGCTTGAAATGCAAGCGAGGGCGCGGAATGAGCGACAAAGAGGCACAATCGGCCTCCGTTCTTAGACGTTGGCACGTTTAACTATCGTAGTAAACCGACTTTACAGACAACCGTTTTTTGGAGTGAAAACTTTTTTAGCTCGTTGCGCACTTTTTTTGGAATGGGTAAAAACTTCTAAACTCGCGTCAGAATGTCAGAATTCAAGACGGCGCACTGCGCATGCGCGAATAAGACGGCTCAAGATCTAAAACAAAACGTAGATTCATTGCTGTTTTTGTATTGCTTATATATATATATATATATATATATATATATTTCCGAAGAGTATAGAATGTGCAATGGATAATACGCCGCAATATACCTACCATTACATTCTCACTTAAGCAGAGACGTATAATATCAACAGATATTGCTCTATTTGTTCCACCTTGAAAATAAGGTTTATGTGTAGACGAGCAATGTTCGTTGTACAGATAATATGACGACGCTCCTAGCCGTTACGTGGTCTTACTTTAGCGAGTTTTTGTCAAGCCAAACGCAGGTTATTGTTGTGAAAATAATATTTGTGCATAAATGATAGTACTTTCATACTGATAATTAAAGCAATTCGTGCAAAATTATTTCCTTACCATTCCAAAATATCAAAAATGCGCAACATTAATATTCAAGTTTTCACATGTGCCGGCACTCCCGGAGTGCAAACCGTCTTTTTTTGTACAAGGCACTAAACATTGTGGGGGTTGTGTGCAGACGGATGGCGCGGCGCCAGTGTCGCGATGGGTGGGCAGCATCGGCGCGTGTTTCGAGCCGCACCTGTCGCTGTACATCACCAGCCTCGACACCAACCTACGCGCCCTCATGGACACCTTCCTGCAGGTCATACCATACATTCTATGTTTACTATTACAGACTGTCACTACTTGTGACGTAATCGGCTGTCACAGTAACAGTTATTGCAACGTCGCTTGGAACTGCAAAATATGTTCTTTTAGTATATAACCGAAATAGTAAGTACTTTAAGTAGTACTATTAATAATTGTATTTACTACTGTCAAATAGTACGCATCGCCTCTGTGGCGTAATCGTTTGTGGTTTTACTTTGCTTCAATAGTTCAGTTCGATTTCCGAAAAGAGCAACTTTTTTTGTGAAATTCAGTTCTTGAATTTTATTTCTAATAAATTGTCAAAAGAAAAATCTTTTAAGCATCCACATTCGACAGTGTATGCTTCGTGTTCTGGTGTAAGTTTAGTCCATGTGAAAATAGTTCGGTTATAGGACGCGAAGTCGGAGACGGCGCCCCCCAGTGGGGTGGGGGCGGGCGCGGTGCTCGCCAGCTGCGCCGATCTCTTCCTCTTCTACAAGAAGTGCCTCGCGCAGTGTGCTCGTCTCACCACAGGGGAGCCCATGCTTGGTATGCACACTACACGCACTATCTACTATAAATACTTATGTACATTTATATACACTCGTTTAAAACAGACTGTTGTGAGTAACAAGCGCGGATCTGTTTCTCGATAATGGTTTGTTTACAGGCATCGAAAAATGGTCAAGTGGACAAAGATATGTAAGCATTAATCCCGTATATCTTTTATTACAATCATCATCATAAAGATCTCAAAAAATTGTATAAGTGTGATTTCAGAAGTCTAATAGCGTTGTGGGCATGTTCATCATGTTTGAAATAGTGGATCCGCGCTTGTAACTACATCGGCTTTCGTAACATTTTAGTAATAGTATGAAATGGTTTCTTACTACCACCGCTGCTACCAGCAGTGGTATCTGTGTGGTCAGTAACAGTTTGTGTTGGGCAGAGCTGTCGGGTGTGTTCGGGCGGTACCTGCGGCAGTACGCGGGCGGCGTGC
>NJDD01003787.1:47738-67335 GCA_002245505.1 Calephelis nemesis | reverse complement strand
GCCACGTCCGCCGCGCTGCCCGCACTCGTCTCCACGCTGCTGAGGGATGACACGCCACGGTACGGAAATAACACAACACTACAAAATATAGATCGTCTAAACCGAAATGACGCACCCACCATAGCATTTTGCGCATACGACTATAATTTCATAGTCTGCTTGCAATACACATCTCATGCAATATTGTGACTATCGTCACTTAGTCTAATCTAATAGTAGATAGAAAGTAGAATATTTACTTCGGAATGAGATATAAGACTCGATAGATAACTTCAAAATTATTTTTATACGAACTTTATCCTCCATTTTAGTCATTATAGAGACAGAGAGAGAGAGAGAGAGAAGCTGTATTTATTTTTTAAATTAAAACCAATTAAATGATATGTCTTATTACATACTTAAATATTCACTTATCTTCACGCCAAGACTCTTACAAAATAGGCAAAGATCGTGACAAAGAAAGCAAGGATCGTGACAGTACGCAGCCCGGGAGGGAGTCACGATCCTTGCAGACCTGTCTGGCTTCCTCCACACTCATTACCCTTTTATTGTACGTTTACGGTATGTCTTTGAAGCTTGTAACATTTCATATTCCTTTCCTCTATTTTCTAGATACACGAAACAAGAGATAGCTAAAATAACCAGTGTAATAACAACGTCAGAGTACTGCCTCGAGACTACCATACACCTGGAGCAAAAGCTTAAAGAAAAGGTCAATCCCAGCCTCGCGGACAAAATAGATTTGACACCTGAGCAAGATCTCTTCCACAAGATGATCAGCAATTGCATTCAACTCCTTGTTCAGGACTTGGAGCTGGCATGCGAACCCGCTTTACAAGCAATGACCAAGATTTCCTGGCTCCATTTCGACAACGTTGGCGATCAGAGCTCATACGTCACTCAAATCATTATGCACTTGAAAAACGCAGTCCCGAATCTAAGAGACAACCTCGCATCTTCTAGAAAGTACTTCACTCAATTTTGTATTAGATTTGCTAACTCCTTCATACCGAAGTTTATTCAAAATGTATATAAATGTAAGCCAATATCCACTGTCGGTTCGGAACAGCTGTTGTTAGATACGCATATGTTGAAAACAGCTCTTTTAGAACTTCCCTCAATTGGATCTGAAGTTAAAAGACAAGCCCCAACGACATACAGCAAAGTGGTGATAAAGTTGATGACGAAAGCTGAGATGATACTAAAACTAGTGATGGCGCCATTAGACGGTAATTTGGAAGGGTTCGTCGGTCAGTTTGTTCAGCTGTTACCGGAGAGCACCTTGGCTGAGTTCCATAAGGTGCTGGATATGAAGGGAGCCAAGTTATCGAAGACACAGTTGAGTTCTCTCGATATGTTGTTTAAAGAAACATCTAAATCTGTGAATAGTGAAGCTAATAAATAGAGAAGATATTTCAGACAAAATAAAGAGCTCATGAAGAAACTCCTAGAGAAAAAGTATTTAGTAAAACATGATCTGGTTTTTGCTATATGAGAGTAAAGATTACAACTTAAACGTTGGGTGTAAATCAAGATCAGGGTGCTGATTATGTATCTCAATAGCCAACTCAAAATGGATAAGTGTACATCAAATAGCTGACAAATGACGTGTTTTATGTTTGCTATCTCCAGTGACCAACAGAAGCACAATAGAGATAGCAAACACAAATAACGTCATTTGACAGCTATTTGATGAACACTTTTCCATTTTTATTTGGCAACTGAGATACGTAATCAGCACCCAGGTAGTTTTGTTTAATCATCTGTAATAACAGTAATATTTTTTCCTAAACAACGGCTAGGTGTTAACAAATGTATATTAATAATTGGTGGAAGAAACTTTGCTTTGTGGAAATCGTTGTTTTGCGAAAATCCAAATGAATTTACTAAATTGTTAGCAAATTTAATAATTTTAATTGAATCCAAATGTATATTGTAAGAGGACATTCCATGTTTAGTGTTAAATAAGTTGTACAATTTATGTGTAGATATGAACTGAAATATACATTTATATTACTGATAATACGCCTTTTGTTATGTCAAATGAAATAGCAATGGATGGATAGATTTGGCGCCATCGAGAGAAGTTATGGTCGCAGTTTTTTCGTAATTTTTTAACTTCGTGTAGATACGTATTGAGTATCATTAGTTGGTTTTGTATTCATGAAGAAATTATTTATCGCCTCTGTGATCTAGCTCTGTGGTCGGACTTCTTGAGGTCCCGGGTTCGATCCTCAGGTCGAGTAACAAAAAAAATAGAAAATGTATATTTTCAATTTTCTAGTAAAACAAAGTTGCCCGGGATCGGATATGTGCCCAGTTGGCGATAGGCTTGCCACCTATCACATTGTGGGACTTAGTGTCTTCAGCTAGTCGTAGATGCCTTGGTTGTGCCCCTGCCTGCAATTTCGGATGCCTGCCGGGACATGGGTATGAAGATATTACTTTATAAAGAAATGAGTGTGAAAATGAAATTTTTTCCTCTCAGTTTTATGTTTTGTTTACGTTATAATCTTGTATTTTGAGTGAGATAAAAATAAAATTAATTTTATAATTTTTAATTTCTTCATAGATCGAAAGTGTTGTCGATTTCAAATTGTTTCTCAAAATTTGGCTGGAACTTTAAATGCCACCCTGTATAATTGAAAAACAAGCAGAATTCTCCGATGAAAAGAAATTTACACCGTCTACAGCTACCAAACCTTAGTGTTGATATTTTATAAACCTGCAACTTAGATGTATAGCTTCTTTCAGATCTGAGGAAGACATTTTCGGGGTTTAATTTTTGCTCCTAGTTATTTTTATTTAGAGCTCTCATGCACAAGCGACCACAAGCGATACCAAATGCGCCGCCAAATGGGTATAATCTGTGGCCGCCAAAGGGACAGCAGCTCTCCCCTAGAGATTTTAAAAAAGTTGCCAAATATAAATCAAACAGTCAAACGTCTTTAACTTAACCTGCTTGATTTTTTTTAGTTATTTTAATAATTTTACTACTATAAAAGCAGGAAATGAAAAGTAAGTCAAAAAGCCGAGGGCATATGGTTCTCCACTTTACCTATAATTATTATTTTTTAATCTCTGTGTCAACTACACCCCGAAGCTATAGAGTTAATAGCTATTATTTGTGATTTTTTCCACACTTTCGAGCTTCACGTGATTAATGGCCAACGCCTAAATATGTATTTATTCCAGCTTCATTGGGACTTATTGGAATTTGTCTTGATTATTAACGAAAGTTGGCAAAGCAAACAGTGAGTTACCAAAAAAAAGCTTGTAGTCATATTTATCATAGATGTATATTTTGGCAACATACTATGATACACGATACTTTATTAATAAGCTATCCATTTAGTATGCACAAACAGAAGTAGGTACTTACTATTGTACTTGCGGCCGCTTTGCAAGATCTGTCCTTTCTTGTCCTTCATTTAAGAGGGATAAATATTATATCTATTGAAGGAGAGCTATTCGGTCCAACGAATGCAAAAGGACACTGTCAAGAAATTACCGGGTAAAGATTATTAATACACAAACTCAGCTATTTAGCAAAATTGATTTTATCACCTTCAAAGTATACTCCTTCAGAAACGATATACTTAGGTATGCCTACGAATAATTTTTGGCTGAAGCAATATCTGGTGAATATTGTAGTTCCTCGATGGTGTTTGTTGAGTGTTTAATCAAAAATTCGGTCACCTTGTACGAAGGCGCTTTATCGCGATGCTAAGTCCAAAAAAATTCTTTCAACAAACTTGGGGGGTGATTCCGTAACTTTTTAACTGGCCAAAGTGTACATCAAATAGTTGTCAAATGACGTGTATTTACCATCTCCTGTGACCAACAAAAACACGATAGATATAAGCAAATACAAAACACGTCATTTGACAGCTATTTGATGTACAGTTAACCCAGTGATCATCAATAAAAAGATACAGAATAACCCAGCTGGCCTTTTCCCTCAAATTAGCTCTCTTTAAAAAGTATCTTCACTTTTTTAAAAGCCGCGTAAGAGAGGTTCCGCACAACGCCCGATCCGAATCCGTCAAAATATGGTCCGTAACTGCCCGTAGCAGCCGTAGAACTGTTTCTATAAAACAATAGATTCGATCTCCGTCCTCCGATTTGTTTCCGCCATTCTAGAATCTCCATTCCGGAAAAGATTTTTGACGGAAAAAGTTGCCATAGTATTATTTGTATAAACACTCGCGCACCGCGTCCGACTGAAGCCGAGTTGCGTACGAGCAGAGAGGCAGCGGGGTGTGGCTGGGTGACGTGTAGCTGCAGGCATCTAGTGTATGTAAAGTAAGTGTCCTTAAAAGGAAAAAATATTATATTAATACTTTTTTTAATAAAATAAACGTGTCTGTATGAGTGTATATTACATTTAGGTATATTCACGCTAATGAGGATAAATTTTTAATTTTCGTTGTATTGTAAGGCTACGCGCGCACTGGTGACTTCGTTCTCATCATAACAGTATATTCATTTTATTCATGTGGTATTCAAATACGAAAGTACTGTCATGACGATCGCGATCGTCAAATTTCCTGTAGTATGATCAACGACGTGAACACTGCGGTGGCTCCTTATATTATATATTATATAAAACGACGCAATTAGATCCGTTTTACGGCAAGAATCCCGAATGCACAACACCGCGATAGACAAAGAAAACACTCAAGATGACTTTGACTTTTAAACGAATTGGCTTTTTTTTCGGTTTCGGTTCAGTACCATGAACGCTTTAAATAGCATTATTGTTTCCATCTTGCTAATGTCCTCCTTTATAAGCAACTTTATGGCATACGTCATAAGGTTGTCTTTCTCCGCTGACAATTACTATTATTGAAATAATACTGTTTTAAGAGCTTATGGTAATCCCTAGTTATCAGTTAGATTGGAAGGCGCTACTCCGGAGCTTGTTGAATAGTTTACATGTCAATCTCGCATCAATCTTATCACCAATGACAATGCGTTTCATGAATAATGGGTCGGAAGTCGATCACTCTAATGTGTCCTCAGCGACTCTGATGCAATTGAGTTTTCAAAGAAATTTCAGGTCTTTTGGGAATAGCCGAGAGCGACATGTTTTATAACCAAATGACTTGTCAAAAAGTACGGGTCGACTCGTGAGATACAAAAAGTTCAGCAGCTATCTTTCTTAAAGTTGACTGAGGGTTTTCAGTCACTGTTTCCTTAATTTAATGGCCTACTAGAGCTAGGCAAATCTTCCATATCACATCTCGGCCGCTTTTGATTGCTTTGTACGACTTCTACGCGCGAGTTTTTAACAAAGTCGATTCACCGTGAAGGATAGCGCTCATTTCCGCCTCACATCCGCCTAGATCGCTTGCATACTTTTTGTATGGAGCAACGCCCACTGTGTCGGGGCGCATCGCCGCGGATTTTTCCGTGGCGGATTTCCGCACGGCACCATCATTATTGTGAATACAGCACTAATGACAACTAATAGTGGCACCACTTTCCATACTTAATGATTTCAACGTCGAGTTGCCTTTTTAATTTTTTGCTCCAATCTGCGCTGAGTCACAGATCTCCACTGATGCATTGCGGTCCGGCCCGATGCGCCCCATCTCAGTGTTCCAAGGAATATAAATGCTCTTTAGCAGCGTGCTTTGAAACGCGATGCGCCCAGACCCGATACGCTCCACCCCTTCAACAGTAGGCGCTATCCTTAAGCCAACTGCAACATTTTCATTGACTCTGAACAAGAAATTCTATTGGCGATGGATCTGCTTTTACGATTATTTATTTTGTCTAGTATTAGATCCATTTTTATATTTTTTAGATCGCCATTACATAGTAGGTATTCCCATAAATCTTGTTCTATACTCGAGGGTTGCCTGCAAAATATAGTGATTGTATTGTATTGTACTTTTTATCCCGTTCAACTGCCAGGATAAAAAGGAAAAACAACATTTTGATATTTCCCACAGAAACTGAACGGGTGGAATGAAGTTCGCCGGAACAGCTAGTTTACTTGCTTATACTTTTAAAAGAAAGTCGAGTTAGTTACACTATTATTAAATCAAAAACGGCTTGAGCAATTTTGCTGAAAAGTGATGAGAAGGTAGCTTAGCATCGGGGGAAGGACATAGGATATTTTTATCTAGGAAACTAGAAAAAACATTTTAACTTTTCCATTACAAACTGAACGGGTGTAACGAAGTTTACCGACAGAGCTAGTTTAATATAATTATCAGATGCAATTCAAACTCCGCGCCAAAGTGGGAGTAAAAATATTCCGAAAAAATCAAACTGTAAATTAATAACAGTTTGAGAAAGTACTGTCTGTAAGAAAAAACATTGAACTTTTATTTTTAGAAATCTACGGAACGGGGCCGAAGTGATAGTTTTTGAAGCATAAAACCAATTGTTTATAAAAATGCACAAAAATGTTTCAACGTCAATAGATTAGGATGAATGAGATGTTTACTTTCTGCCTTCCTGTTTTTGAAAACTTTCATGTAAACATAGAAACGTCAAATTTAAACGTCAGTGTCAAATTAACTCTCCGGCGAGTCGTGTGTTTCGCCGGCGAATTTATTAAAAATGAAATTGCCGCTTCGTAAATGTTATTACGCGGCTAAAGTAGGTTTATTTTTAATATTAGTGGTAACTGTTTTGGCTTTATTTGAACAATGGCGTGGCGGCAAGCGATCGGCACAGGCTCAAGTGTCCGAAGAAGATGAGTTTGAAAGAGAAATCTTGGAGGACGAGGCTCGTATTGTGCCAGGGTTGGGAGAAGGAGGGGTTGCTGCACGTCTGGTCGGCGAAGCGAAGCGGTTAGGCGAACAATCTGAGAAAAAACTAGCCATAAATGTGTATTTAAGTGACCGAATAGCGTACAATCGAACTTTAAATGGTTTGTAACATAATTTACAGTTAGATCTTATTATTCGCTTCCTGGCTTGCTTTTTTCCGAATTTGCATAAAATTATCTGGGTTTTAACGACGTTTTGCTATCGCTTTGTTTTTTATTACCGTGAAAATGCAGTATAGAAATGCATTTTATAACAAGCTATTTAGGTCCGTGAAACGAGACGGATTATTTGATTTTATTCATAAAATTATCATGAAGTACCACTTATCAGCAGCTGCAGTCATATATTTTAACATATCAATTATTCTTGCTGTTTGTTATGGCTGACAGTAATTCCCGAGTATTGGTACAACTACCAGGAATGTAAGAAGTCAGGAATCTGTCTGGTAATTCAAAATTATAAAACTTAAAATTTACGAGTAATCAGTGATACCCCTGACTTAGAACCTATATAAAGACTAAGGATAAATAAATAACAGACAAACAGGATCAATTTTTACATAACATTAATATGAATTATTTTGGATAAATTAAACTGAAAAAAGTTAAATTATCTTTGATTACAAAATAAAAATTTAATTTAATTATCTTTAAAACTTGAATTTGTCAAAGCTTTACTAAAATATAATGTAGTTGTAATACAGTCGTTTTGGGTAACTTTGAATCACTGTGTAACTTTGAACAAAATTAAAAAGAAGATTCATGAATTTATTTCTGAAATGTTTTAGTTCTTTCAATGTCATTGTTGTTTAAAACGGAATGCCAAAATTATAAGTAGCAATCCTAAAAGAAAAAATAAACTGTGAATGTCAAAATTTGTAAAATAGAGCCTTTTTCCCTAGTGAGGTTTTAGCAAGTGTTTGTTGCTGCGATTAGGAATTGCAGTTAAGTAGATAAATTTATTGTAAAGAGGGATGTTTTGATGTTTATATGTAACATGTAGCCTAATTATTATTTTTTTCAAACTGGTCATCTGTATTTAATGGTAAAAAATGTGTAAAATTGATAAAGTTTCGAAGATGATTAAAATCAAAGTAGTTTGGGTAACTTTGAATGGTTCAAAATTACCCGGGTCATAAAAAATATTATATTGGGTAACATTGAATATGATCATAGTCAGTTCTGATAAAAAAATCGGGCTATTTTCAGGCTTAAAAACTGCCTGAATTAATATATAGACCACCCGTCTTGCCCTTCCAAAAATAAAATATGTTGAATTGTTGAGTCTAACATAATTAGTATCCTAAAAAACTAATAGTATCCTAAAAAGATATGAAGAAAAGGCGGCCATATTTATATTAACGATGACATTTTGTTTACAGAATGGGGTGAATGAGTTTTTGAAAAAGAAAAATCGATTAGAGATTTTTTATTAAAATTTAAGATTTTGATCTCATTCAATAGCCTAATTAATGTACAATTTATAGACACTACTTTCTTAATTTATTGTGGTTTAATAAATAACGATGAAAAAATACTTATTTTTTTCATCAAATTGGCTACATCGATTCAAATGGCAAGATTGAGCTATCTATTAAGAAAATGTATGTCAAATAAATGCCATTTTACTCTTTAGGGTTTTTATATTTAAACAAACGTCCATACTATGTTACCGTTACTTAAAATATTTGAATGATTAAGGTTTTTATATCCAGGCAAAATTCATATTCAAAGTTACCCAAAACGCGTGATAACATTGAATATGAGTTTAGGGGGAAATTAAAGGCAGTTTGGTTGTTTTCTTTAAATTTGTTAAGTTTGCCAAATAAACCAACTCAAAAGATCACTTTTCAGCCAACAAAGTATACTTGTAATTAATAGCATATTAGATTGTAACATCAAAACATTGCCAAAATGTTAAAAGTTCTTACAATTCAATTTAATAATTTTAATGAGAATACAAGTACCTAGCTGAATTTTATATTATGTTGGATAAGTGATTTTTTTATGGTATTAGAAGACAAACAAGCAGACCGATTTCCTGGTGGTAAGAAATTCATACCACCTAGAGATACCATAGGTGCATTGTCCACCTGAGGTTGGGATGTTAGTCCCAACCGAAACACGTCAGCCGCAATCACTGACATTATGTGTGCAGAAATAGATAAGGTGGTACCAATCTGGGTAAATCAGTGTGCAACTATTACCTTGTGAGATGTCACGATGCTAGTGACGGTAAGCATATGCTTGCCCTTTACGAGCTGTCTGGTGGGAAATTAAAGGGTGCATCTTTTTTCCCGTATTGGCTGTACCAATTATTTATGATTATAACCTAATTATTTAATTTAAATTTTATTGTCAAGATGTCAATTTTAAAGCTATAATATTAGCTATTACTATTTATACATTTTGTGTCTTATTAATAAACATGGAGTAGAGTACTCCACGGTTCAACCTCGCATTATAGTCTTTATTACAATGTCATACAGGCTATAATATTAACTTAATTTTACACCTTCCTTAGCCCATATTTATTAATAAGACGGACTAAGTTTAAAAAAAATGTTTGAGAAAGGGCTATAATAATAATAATTTTGTAATAAAAATATTTACCTTAGATTTTTTCTTTGATTCTTAGATTACAGAAATCCAGCATGTGAGCGTGTTGTTTATGATGCTGAGCTGCCATCAGTATCAGTGATATTGATCTTCCACAATGAGCCTTACTCTGTGGTGGTGCGCACAATTTGGAGTGTTATAAATAGTGCCAGGAGAGACCAACCTTGGTACTCTAAAGCCAATTTTGTAGATAGAGAGACTGGACGGATAATGAACTTAGGTGAGGCTTTAAAATTAGTTTTTTTCTTTTTTGTATTGTAGGGTAAACAAGGAAATGATTTTCCCGATAGCCGAAATGTAATGGTGAGTTGCTAACTTAAGGTTAAGAAGATAAACCTCACGTAATGTAAATTTATAAATTTTTGTTGTCTTCCAATTCTACATATATGTGATGGCAAAACTGAAATGATGGCAATTGGAATGTGTGAAGTACTATTGCCACTGTAAAACTTTATTCATTATGTGAATGTGGATGGATGTAGATAATCGGCGAGATCTGTCTACCTAGATTGAATCCATAATGAAATTGCTTTGGTTATATCCAAGGGTGATATCAAGAGTCTGTAAAATACCTGTGTTTGTATAAGAAGTACTGAATGTAGAGGAAGCTAAGCAAGGATGGACTTAGAACTCAACCCCTCCCTCTGTAAGGGGTTTGGTGTGGAGAAATGTATGAGTATGTACACTTACGGCCAATTTTGATAACCCACCTAAGATTAAACACCATGCTATTTTAGATTAGTTGCCAGGTAACCGCTGTTGTTATTCAATAATTAACAAAAATATCTTAGCAATAAAACTCTAGAAGACCTATTACTTGCCTATTATCAATCGTTGTTTGGCCTTTAAAGAATGTAGTCCTAGCGACATTATGGACCTTGGCTTACTGTTTATAAATTGCCTAGTAGGTTGTTGTCCGTATTTGAAACTTAAATCTTGAAATAGATAAGGAGAACTTATTATTTAGAGAATTTTCAACTAATGTACAACTAGTTAAAGCAACTAGCAACTTTCACCATGAAATCTAATTTGCAAAAATCAATCTTTATAAGCTACTGACTTAATCTCCTTTAAACCAATTTTCGTTTTATATTTCCATTGAGATTTTGCAGCTAGTTTTTAAATTTTTCACTCTCATTTCAAAGTAAGGAAGAGGTCACACATTATACCAGTTTGGAAGTGTTTGTCTGTCAAATGCATTTGTTTACTGGCTTCCTAACATCAAGCCCTAATAAACACATACATCACCCTGCTGTGAGCATGCCTCCGTTCTAGTTTCAAATTGGACAATCTCTATCAAACCCACTGCATCATTGTTTATTATACAGGCTCACCTGGACAAGATCCAACATCACCGTTTGTGTATTTGAAAGAGATAATCTTGGTGGACGACAACTCTACCCTACCAGAGTTGAAAGGCAAACTCAGTCATTACATACGGACAAGACTACCTCCTGATCTAATACGAATTATACGACTGCCTGATCGGTAAGACCATTAAGATATTGATTATTTAAATTTAATTGTGCTAGCACATTAAACCTTGTTTTCAAGCAGTGGTAGCCACTGTTGTGTTTAAACTTAAAAGGTTATTTTTGTAAATTTTGTAGAGTTAGAACTTGTACCTCTCTACAATGAGAAGCCGTTAGAATTTGCTTCTGTTTGCTCTCTAATTACCATCTCATTTTTTGCAGTTTAGTATCTCGATGACATTTACAATTGAGTTTAGAAAAGGTTTCTGTGTTAATTTTTTCACTAGTAATACGAACCACAACTATACTTGTAGCCAAGGAGTGGACTAGCAAACAACGAAGATCTTTTTAAGCTAGTCTGCTTCAACCTTTCTTTTTCACAGAATACATATTTTCAAGTTCTACATATAACAAACTCTAATTCAAAACAGTATGTTTGGGGTTACATCTAAGCAACGAATCGCAATAAGTTTTATTTGTGACCACCTCTTTAACATTTTGAAAAGAACATTTTTGTAGTTTAAAAGAACAAATGTTCAAATTTTAAATGATTAGTTAACAAGTTCTTATCGTAATCGTACAACGATTCATTCATTTATATAGGGGAGGTATCGCAAAATCTAGACATATTGGCAGTCAAGCTGCCAACGGTGATGTCTTGATATTCCTAGACTCACAATGTGAGGGAAATATCGACTGGATTCGACCTCTCCTCCAGCGCATCAAAGACAACAGAAAAGCAGTTCTCACTCCAATCATAGATATCTTGAATCAAAGCACATTGGCATATGAACCAGGGCAGATTTTGGACGTTCAGGTGACTATAACACGCGCGGGTAATATCGGGTAATATTTATAAAGATCTTATTCCAAACGTTCTAAAACCTTTAACAGTAGATGTCGATTACTCTTCCCCTAATTAATTTTGAAAACTTAGAAATTATTTTTAAAAAGTACTACAACATGTTTCACTGAGATATTTAACTTACCAGAAAAAGTATGTGTAAGTAAAAATAAGTGTTACCTTACCGTTTGCTAAAATGTAAAAACTTAATACAAATTGAAATTGTACACCCCTTTTGAGCTCAATTGCGTTTGCATCCCTGTGATTTTTTACTCTTCATTAGGTATTTTAAATATCAACTGTAATTCAGCCCTTTTGTACATACCTACTGATTGGTAATAACTTTGGATTGTGGGCTTTTTATTACTGTTTTGTCAAGACTAATGTGTGTAGCAACTGCTACACACATGCGTTAATTAGGCCTATGCAGTGAATTAAATGAACAGAAAATTTTCTTTAGATACGCGATTACTATTGAATGGACGTAGATTCTGCAAACTTCTAATTCACCACTTCGTGAAAACGCCATCTCTCTCATACTCCCCAAATATTAAAGACATTCGTTTGGATTGAGATCCTTAGCGTTTTTGTTGTTGAAATCGTGGGGATTTATCTGCTGGTTAGTCTAGTATTTTTATATTTGTTTGATGTAGATAGTCGATATGTTGGAACATTCATTATATAGTAGTTGTTGTCGTTGTCTTTAGTATCTGCAGGTACGTGTGTAAATTTTTGCGTGTAATTAAGTATATTTTCTGTTTTAATTTTTAAAACATCTATAAAATTGTTTTTCTGTACAACTTGAGTATGTGTTATTTTAAGTACTTTAGTAGTGAGTATTTCTGCCTTTTTTTCTATTTCTAATTACTCTTTTAACTTGTCATCTATGCGAATTCTTTATTTCATTCTTGCCAGGAATATAATTCATCTTTATCAATTAATTGTACTTAATC
Organism: Calephelis nemesis; assembly: GCA_002245505.1. Lineage (NCBI taxonomy): Eukaryota > Metazoa > Arthropoda > Insecta > Lepidoptera > Riodinidae > Calephelis > Calephelis nemesis. The sequence goes on along the minus strand of NJDD01003787.1, from coordinate 54,660 downwards.
GTTTTGCGAAATTTAAACCACATACCACATAAATGCTGGTATCTAATTTATGAAAGCGATTTTATAGGTATTCGCGTGTTTGTAATCATGATTTTCTATTATTATTTTGTGATCACCTTTACATAAGTATTTTGTTTGTCTACGAACAGTGTTGGGTTAACTCGTGCTCGGCTCGCGGGGGCGCGGTACGCGAAGGGTGATGTGTTGTTGTTCCTCGATTCCCACTGCGAAGCCCAGCGTGACTGGCTGCGTCCGTTGCTTCAGAGAATCAAGGACTCGTCACATGCCGTCGTTGTACCAATCATAGATGTCATCGAATCTTCCGATTTCTACTACAGTGTGCAAGATCCAGTGACTTTTCAGGTGCTGAATTTTGCAAACATTTTGTATATGTCTATGATAATTTTACTGGAACGCGAACGATTTGAAATTATTTAAAAATTTACCTAACTAGTTTTTTAATACAGCCTTGCAAAGATGTAACAATACAAATTATTCTTTTTGTTGGATGCATAGTCGCAAGATGCGATCGTGTGCTTAACATGTGAAGAGCATCATATCGATTCACATGTTAAGTAAGTAGTAAGTATATGTAATTTTACTGAGATATGCCGATTTTTTAATTGATACTTCAACAAAGACAAATTTTATATGTATCTAAAATATATACACATTTACTTAATGGTAAAATAATTTCAAGCATATTTCGTGAGACTGTTGAATTTTCATGGAGGGAATGTATGATATAAATAAATGTGGTCCTATTGTAGTTCCCTGTGGGATCCCTTACATATTTTTTTTTCATTTGTTTTGCAACACTTCTCTTTGTTTTGTTTTTAAATAGCAGGCAGTTGCTTGGCTTGTGTTTTAATTAATTTATTATTTCTTGGTTAACTTGTAATCTTCTTTTCTGTATCATACACTTTTTGTCAATCTATTTTTTCTTTTATCAAGTGTTTGTTGTGTATATAATCTTTCGACTGTGATTAATCTTTCAACTTTTGTGTAATTTTTTTCCCATTGTGTTGTTCGTTTTCTTTTTATAAACAACTTTGGTTTTCGATGCTCTTATTTCTGTTTGAATGTTGCCTTTATTTGGAATGTTTGCGGCTTATTTTTTGACTGTGTGTGTTGTGTCTTAGTTTAGCTACACATCCTTTGAAATAGGGTTTATACTAAGACCATAACCATTATTGAATTATTATGACTGTTGCTATGACTTGTCGCTGAAGTTATTGCAACAGTTATAATCATTTAGTTAATAGTGTCATTACATTAAGGTTTCACATGTAATGTTCAATCATATTTCACAATTTGATGATCATAACTATTATAAATTAGTAAGAAATAGGAGGATACAGGAAAATTAGGGACTTGTTGACATTCTGATTAATCGACGTAACTGAATATTTGAAAATGATTATGATAGTTGTGATTAAAAATGAAAATGATTCAAGTAGGCAAAGTGCGTTCTTAAATACAAGTTCTTAATGCAATTAGAATGTTTTACCCTAAAGTTGCTTTTTTTTTCATGAACTTTACGCACAACCACAGCCTATAAGTTTTACAATAAAAGGGTCTGATTGACCATGGAAAATGAAGTAGGTGGTATAATTAATCCAAAATATAAATAGTTTGATGAACACCTTCTTTTTCTATATCTTTCATTTGTTTATACGTATAAATATTTGAAACTATACAATTCAATTGCTAGATTACAAAGTAAAGCAATTTGAGACAAAGAGTCTGTTGTCAACGTAATATTAGCAATACAATTCTTCTGTCAATATCTCCTACAATAATAATCAAAACAGCAATAATTACTAAAATCATTGTTGATTTAAAAATCGATTTAAAAATCAAGAAGTAAAATTTCCTATATTGTTTCCTATATTCCTATAATTGTTAACAAATATGTCAAATCCTGATATTCGATTTTTTGTTAATGTTTGATATTTCATTTTTTTCAAAATGGAGAGGTGCATAATTATTTTTATGTCGAAAATTTTGCGAAATAGTCGTCAGAGATCGTCTATCTAAAAACTGAACGGACTTTACCTGCCTATTATAAATTTTATTTCTATCATTTTAGCCGTTTTACGTAAAGTAAGTAGTTGAGTAAGATCAATGTTTGTACGCCACTGGGCATGAATAGCCGTTCTTTTGTGATGTAATCTTCAAGACCTATGACTTTACCTACTTCTACAAATAAATAACAATCTATCCCCCTCTACGTTCGTATGAATATCTACTTACTGTATTCTAACACGTTGAGAGATTAGATCTTAATTTTTTTTAAAGTAACGTATCTTCTTTTCCAATGTTTAATATATCTACGCTAAAATGTGTACAATTTATTCAGCCATTTTGACTTGAAAATGAAATAAACTACTCTCTCGCGGCCATACTAACCCCTCACTATTAATACTAATGTTATAAATGCGAAAGACGGTCTGTCTGTTACGATTTTACTACTAAAGCTGTGCACAGATTTTGATTTAAATTGGTAAATAATAATAAATAAATAAATATCCCTGGACAACTAACACAAATTGAATCTAACCCCAAAGTAAGCAAATTATATGCTTGTGCTATGGGTGTTAGTCAACGATACTAATACATAAAAATACTTATATAGATACCAGAATAAATTTAATAAACACCCACACCCTGAAATGCAGAATAGCGTATACGCTAGCAACTCGACCAACGAGGCCCGTTAAAGCCGTTTAAGACCCGTACATTAATCACGTGAGGCTGGATGGGATGGAAGGGAATTCGGCAAAAATCTCGAAATATCACAAGGGTAATTCTTGAGGTCCCGGGTTAGATACCCGGGTCGGGCAGCATAAAAATATAAAATTGTGTATTTTCAATTTTCTAATAAAGATATTTTTTTTTATTTTAATAAAGATAACGATGCCCACCCAGGATTGGATATGTGCCCTGTTGGCGATAGGCTTACCACCTATCATATTGTAGGGCTTAGTGTCTTCGGCTAGTAAAAGATACTTATTTTTGGGAAGTTAATAAGAAAATATATTTTTAAGACAAAGTTGCAGATAAAAAACTAGTTTATAATATTAGTAAGAGAGTAGAAAAAATTGCGCGTATAAAACACAATAGAGAGACGTTCAGTTTTTAGACGACCTCAACGTGAAGTCCACACTTCAGGCAGGGTTTAATGCGCGCTCGTATCCGGGGGGCGCGGCTAGCTCGGGGTGACGTGTTGATATTCCTGGACGCGCACTGTGAGGTCAGCTGGGATTGGTTGCGGCCGCTGCTGCAACGGATCCGGCACAAGCGTGACGCGGTGCTCACCCCTATCATCGACATCATAGACCAGACTACTTTTGAGATAGATGCTGCTGAGCAGTTTCAGGTTATTTCACGTTTTGGACGCATGACAACTAACTGACGATAATTGATGTGCCCATGACATTAAGCACAACAGTTTGACGCTTACTAATTAAGACTATAACTAAAATGCATGCTGCAATGGACTCGCTTAAGACTGAACATTTTTACAATAAAACTTTTTTGACACGGTAACTACCTTCAAAGCCGTCTAGTAACAAATCACAACTGACATGCTTTGTAATTGTAACCATTCATGCTGCTTAAGCAAATATCCATAACTAAGTAACAGCTTTAATTGAAACTGAATTTACCTACTGCCGAGTTACTGCTGAGTTAACAATTTTTTGTATAAAATAAAGTCCTAATAGTTTAAAAGTAAAACTACAAAAAAACCAGTGGCCGACCGAAAGTTTTTGTTCTGGCTGTAATATAATCTCAAGGATTCGGCTAAAAACACTTGTGATAATAAATCATCTTGCGTCATTCTTCGAATTTGTATTTTTTTAGTTTATCTTTATAAATATAATTCTTGTGTTCGTGTGTTTGTCACTGAACTCCTCCTAGACGACTGGACCGATTTAAATTATTTTTTTGTGTGTATTCTAGGGAATTCAAGAATGGTTTAGATTCACAATTTGGTCTGCTGAAAAATGTTTTTTTAATTAATTTTCAAATAATAAGTAGTTGATGATTTTGGAATGTTGTTTGACAAAAGGCTAAAACTTAAACTACTAAACAATATTTTTGACAAAAATATTGTTTAGTAGTTTAAGTTTTAGCCCTGATGATGCTGTAAAAGTAAAACCGGTAGGCTATTAATTACAAAGTAATAAATTATAAGTGATAAGTAAGACAGTACAAGTGTTTCATTCTTTAAAAATATGGAGGTTTTACTAAGTGCCGACGATGGAAAATATCAAATATACAAAGTCCGTTCAGTATAGGCCAGTTTATCGCGCAAAAAACACATAAAAATACATATGGAAATAAGAAGGCGTTACTTTGCGGAAATCCATATATTTTCTGATTCGGTGAATATTTAATAAATTTATCAAAATATTTTTAAAATAAACCTTTAAAGGGATTCGATTTAGGAAAAAAAAAACAATGAATATGTATTCTACTTTCCAAGCTCTTTAAGTTGATACTTGAATTGGGAAAAGTATACAATTTGTCGTTTTGTTGCGGTAGCTATTTTTACATCAATAATTGTGAATATGTGCAAGGACATGTTTGACTTTAACTGGTTCAAAATTCAGTTCTAGAATTTGTCCCTTTCTAACCAATTGAGAAATTAACGAGTAAGTTTAACAAAAACTTTAAAAAGAAATAAATTATTAATAAATGTGCTTGTTGCGTTGTGTTTATCTTTAATAGAGATAGGGATAATCCTTATTATCCGTATAATATTCATACGTACATATATACATACACGCTAAGTCCGTCGCGAAGTAGGGCAAAGAGGATGTAGAACCAGATGACAAAATTTTTACAAACCTGCCTAGCTTCCTTCACATTTATTTTGTAATTATTTTCATACAAACAAGCAGGTTGTATAGCTTTGTGACACCATTATCGAATAATACTCGAGTGATTTGGTCGGTATTTATGACATTCGTGTTATCCATGCTAAGGGCGTAGCCAGGGTTCTGTCCAAAGGGGGGAAGACATTAAAGGAAATTCTAGACTAAGTATACTATTTTATTTATAGTTTTTATCATAAGAGCAACTTACATCAATTCTTAGTAAAGGTGAGGTAATAGGCGTATAGTATTAAACAAAGCGCTTCCTCTGTCCCTATGTCCCTTTGTATGCTTAATTCTTTAAAACTGCGCAACGGATTTTGATGCGGTTTTTTAATAAACAGAGAGATTGAAGAGAAAGGTTGATATGTATATTTTATACCCGCGCGAAGCTGGGCGGGCTGCTAGTTTAAAATAAAACAATCCTTTTAAAATTTATCGTTTTGAATTTTCTCTTTTTTCATGGACAAATGACTTGTATACGCTTAAAATGCGCTTTTGTCACTATCCCGTTTTAACGTTTTTCGGTAATTTGGACAATTTCAGATCTATCTAATCTATCTACTATTTTTCTAAGGGGAGGGGCTGCCCCTTCTCCCCTACCTCGCTACGCCTTTGGATATTACAAAAATCGCTATTATGTTATCCGCTGTACAAAATGTTTGAAAATTTCTCTGGTCCACATGTAGAACCATTTATCCATTGTATTCATGCATTGTCCCGGTTCCCATGGTCTTCTATACGTGTAATTATGCACCACAATATGTCGGAAGTGGGCTTTGTAGAGAATTTAGTGTTAGATGCATAAGGCGTACTAAATAATAGAAAATAATACATAACTTTTGAAGCTAATGTTTTTGACGGCATTGTTAAAAAAATCGAGAATCATTTTAGGTAAAAGCTTTGAAAATTCTTACGCAAAACAATAAATTAGTAATGCAATTGAGTTTTTGTAAAATTGCATTGCTATATGTACACATTTGTATACATTTTACAATTAATTTAAAAATCACAAAACCAAGGATTTATCAACACTACATAGTATAAAACAAAGTCGCTTCCTCTGTCCCTATGTCCCTTTGTATGCTTAAATCTTTAAAACTACTCAACGGATTTTGATGCGGTATTTTTAATAGATAAAGTGATTGAAGAGGAAGGTTTATATGTGTATGTCATAACCATGTGAAGCCGGGACGAGCCGCTAGTATAATATAACTAATAATTTTACTGTATTATTATATTGTGTTATTATAATCAGATTTGTAATTTTATCAAGGTTTGTTTTATAAAGATGATTTTACAAAAAGTCTTCTAACATTGCAAATTTCTGTTTAATTACCTATACTATATTATGACAATTTTTTAAATAAGTTATACCCCCTTCCCTTCTCTGGCTTAACACCCTTATGGTCGCTTGCATGTTCCTAGGTTAAGTTTAATACTATATAATTAATAATAATGAGTTAAACTGTCAAATACAAAGTGATTAAAAAGTAAGAGTTTTAGTTAATAATGTAGTGCTGGAACAAGTGAATGAAATTGTATATCTTGGTTGTGTTTTTAGTAGAGATGGAAGGTACACTGCGGATGTAGAAAAGAAAATGTGTGCAGGGAATATGAATGGAGCGCTGGGTAAGCTATTTCAAAGCGAGGGTTTGAGTTTAGAGGCTAAATTAGCTTTGCACAATTCTGTGCTTATCCCAACGTTGTTGTATAAATGGGTATGTCAGAAAAAGCATGAGAGTAGGATAAATGCGGTCGAAATGAGAACGCTACTGAAAATCTATGGTGTAACGCTCGCTGACCGCATTCGTATCAGCGAGATTCCAGAAAGAGTGGGATTGAAAGAAAGTGCTGGTGTTAAAATGAGAAAGGGCATGCTCCGCTTGTCCGGTCATGTGGATAAAATAACAGATGAAAGATTGACAAACCTGATATACTTAGTCTGGCCATAAATACTGTTACACTTAAAAATAAAAAAATATTACATTTGAATTTCGAATCTGTCATTTTTATACGATTGTTCATTGTGTTTTCTC
>NJDD01003787.1:0-47373 GCA_002245505.1 Calephelis nemesis | reverse complement strand
AACTAACACACTGTAAAAGTAATATATGTTATTTGCAGTTAAAAAAATATTTTTTTTCTTTATTACAATATTTATGGCAAGACTAGGTACAATGCGAATGTGGATGGACGTAGGTACCCGGGGAGACCATGGTGACATTCCACGATGTAATCGCTCGGATATTATCCGAGGGTGTTGTTAAGAGTCTAAAACCGAAAAGGTAATGAATCCTCCACATTTAGCCAGACAGGTCTGCCAGGATCGTGAGATTTGACACTCGATACTCTATGCCTATCCCGTAAGGGAATTAGCGTGAATATGTGTTTAGTCCATGTTTATTAATAAGACGGTATGTGTATTAAAAAAAACTCCTCTTACTCTCCTTGTTATGTACTTCATAAATACGTTCTCCATTTTTTTTTATTTTTTTTTGTACTAATACAGCGCTTGCTGCATGACCATGTTGACCAACCTCGCCCTCTCCCTGTGTTCGAGGTGGTATTTTAAAAACCCCTGAATAGGTCACGTAGTATGTTCTCAGTATATTCTCCAAAAGGAGTGAAAGAAGTGAAACCTGTCCCCGTGTTGGTCCGGGCTACTTTGTAGAATAGACCATCTGCCTTCCTGTGCCAGGCAGCTCGTAAAAGGCGAGCATAGGCTTACCGTCACTAACACCCTGACATATGACTATATGGTTCACGCGGTTAAACAGTCAACCAGTCTTCAATTTCCATACAAAATTGCTTAGTGATCGATCAAATGCTGATTGACGTCTCTAAATGCAACCGCTAGTCACTAGTAGTACAATTAGGTTAGGTAATTTAGATTATATTTACCCGTGTTGGTCTGGGCCTGCTGAGTAAAATAGTCTCTGCCTCTGCCAGGCAGCTCGTAAAATCAGACCACTAGTGGGAGGGTGCTGTGCACCCACTTGCCCGAGTTACCTGGTCCTGCCTTTAGAGTCTAGCATGACCGTCGTTTTCCAGCCCTGAGGGCATCACACCGCTGGACAGCGACGCACCTGTAACATCTATCGTGTTTATTTATAGGCTTACATTGGGAGATCCGTGTGCTTGTTCAATAATCTCTCACATAAAAAAATTGTACACATTGACTAAAAATAATATTATTATACTACTTTACTTATTTACTAGCTGGTAGAGTTTCGCAGCGACTTGCCCGGATTGGTACCTGCCGCCATAACGTCATGACGTGTTTCGGTCCGGAGGGTAAGGTAACCGGTAAACTTACTTTTGCTCGAGGCCTAACATCCTGACCTCAGGTTGGCAACGCATCATTAACATCTTTATGTCTCTAGGCGGCGTGAATTTCTTACCATCAGGGAATCCGCCTGCTTGTTTGCCTTCCTATAACATAAAAAAAAACATATACTAGCGGCCCGCCCCGGCTTTGCACGGTTATAAATACACATATAAACCTTCCTCTTTAAACACTTTATCTATTATAAAAAACCGCATCAAAATCCGTGTCGTAATTTAAAAGATTTAAGCATACAAAGGGACATAGGGACAGAGAACGCGACTTTGTATAATACTATGTAGTGATATTAACTTACGAATATTTATTCAAGTGAACAGTAATTACTTTAAATTGCAAATAAAAGTAGCTAAATACTCCCTTAGGTATATATTATATTTAACTCTCAGTGTTGCAGCATACAATGCACTAATTTGCGAGATGGGTGATATCACTTACAAGTATCCTAAAAAATTTGCACTTATAGAATCACTAGCTGACCCGGCAGACGTTGTTCTGCTATGAAAAAATTGGGGTGAGTCACCCTTATCACTAAGGGGTATGAAAAAGATTCACCCTCAACACTTAGGGTTATAAAAAATATATGTTGGCCGACTCTCAGACCTACTCAATATGCTCACAAAATTTCATGAAAATCAGTCAAGCCGTTTAAGAGGTGTATGGGAACGAACATTGTGACACGAGATTTTTATATATAAGATAAAGCTGGGAACATAGTATGGGATGCGTGACTGATAAATGTGTACCTACCGTCCGTGAACGCTTTCGGCTGACATAAACATCCAGCGCGCCAGATATCGGACGTCCGAACTTTCAAGATCACGTCCTCGACTGATGTCTGATAGTTTGCACGTCTCAGTGCTTTTTCATTATCTAGATACCCTGAAAGCCGCGTCCGATATGTTTCTAGCTTAAGGCGTGACTGACATATGGAGTCACATAGAGTGAGTGACTGACGCATAGATTTACATAGAGTAGGGGAGTCATTAACAGTTCTGTGAGGGTTAGTGTCCAACAAATAATAAAAGAGCGAAGATAAGAGACCAATACCTATCTTTGTCTAATCATACATGCACAGGGAAATATTCACGGCTTGTATTAATATAAAACTAATATTGCTTACTACACTAAAGAAAGAGAAACAGATAGGTAGCCTCATTTGTCGACTCCTTTTTAGATGGACACTTTTTAATATGCCTCTCTTATTCTGTGGACTGATAGCGGAATTTAAAGAATAAAAACCGAAAAGTAAAAAAATAACTATTTCTACTAACAGTTATAGTTTTAATGTTCTATAAATAAAAATAAATCAAATTCAGACTACTCTTTACACAGCATCGCCTTACCAAAAAAATAATCAAACTCATGTTTAACTAAACACTGTTTAACATTGATATCCAACAAATTACATGGTTCCACGTGTAGTAGTTACATAATAGCAAATGGCAGCATAATAGGTTGAGAAACCGGTTTTAAACAGTGTTCAGTAAAACGTGTGCTCAACGAGTGTTTATTTTTTTTTGTATTAGGACGGATGTGTAACTAATAACCTCTTCCGTTTTTTCTTCAGTTGAAAAACTGCATCATGGTGTCTAGAATAGAATAGAATAACTCTTTATTGTGCACCAAAATACATAAAAAATAATACATTTAATGAAACTTAAAACTAAGTGATAACAAAGGCGGCCTTATCGCCAAAATAGCAATCTCTTCCAGGCAACCTTATGTTAAGGAGATGTAATCAAAGAAATGTGCGATCGTGCTTTTAATACACATTTTTTGTGTGAAATATTACACATGAAATATCAATTGGTATAGAATTTGTAGAATTGTCTACTGTATATTTAGTGATGGGTTGGTTTGACATGCTTTTTAATTTTTAAACCACTAACGTTTTTATAACACGCTTATTGAATGTATGGTTTTGGCTTAGCTATAACACAATTAACTAATCTATTTTCTTCTACATGTAATTGTAAAAAGACTGTCTCTACATGAAGAACATTCAAGGAAAAATATTTCAAATAAGTATGTACTAGGTATGCTACTACTTCTTCCACTAGAGTGGTAATAATTGTCCAGGGGGGTTACCATAAGCTCTTAAAACAGTACTATTTCAACAATACTAATTGTCAGTCGAGAAAGACAACCTCATGACGTATACCATAAAGATGCTTATAAAGGCAGACATTTAGCAAGATGGAAATAATACTGCTATAAGCGTTCATGGTAGGGCCCCAGGAGTGGTGTACCGGCTTGCCCGATATTGATACCACCCGCATATCTTATAACATTAAAATCGCTGCTGATACACTAGAAACATATTGTTTATATTTGATCAGTTCAGGCATCAAATATATATTAAAAAAATATATAGTAGCTACTGAAACATTTTTGTAGTTTTCTTAATTTGTAGCTAAGGATCAAACATAATAATAATTATTCCAAATTGAAGTAAACCAAACTAACAATAATATAAACAATACAATTTCCACATGTTTTAGAATCCTGTAATAATATATTTGTAAATATCAGGTAGGTGGGTTCACGTTTATGGGGCATTTTACATGGATCGATGTTCCTGAGCGGGAGAAGAAACGCCGCGGCTCAGACATAGCACCAACTTGGTAAGTAATACTTCATTAATGTTCTGACTTGGTTGAAGCCGCTGCGGTCCCTTGTGACAGAGGAACGAGGTGCAATTATTAGGAGATGCGTATGAAAGAGGGTGAAATAATAATAAAAGTAAAAGTAAAGTTTATTCACGCCCATATCATCGAAGAGGTAGACAGAGGCACAACCAGGTCACCCACGACTAGCCGAAGACACTAAGCCCCACAGTGTGATAGGTGGCAAGCTATCGCTAACCGGGCACATATCCAATCCCGGGCAACATTTTTTTTATTAGAAAATTGGAAAAATCCAATTTTCTTTTTGTTGCCCGACCCGGGATTCGAACCCGGGACCTCAGGCAGTCAAGTACAACAACAACTGAACCGTTAAAACATAGAGGCGATTAATGTCTAGTAATAATTATTATAGTAGTTAGTAGTTCTAGTAACTATAATACAACATTTGTTTCGTTGTCTATTAGGTAATTGATGGTTAAGTTCCATAGTCTGATATTAATCGGAGACAGAATTTTTGAACTCTAAGCATTGCACTGTCCTACACTCATTTTGGTACCTAAGATTTTATACCTGTTTGATTATATTTGGTGAGCTGATACGAGAAGTCTAGTAACTTTGTTCAAATCAGCTCATTGTACATAAAATCTAAAAGAAATGCATATTTTAGAGAAAGTATTAATTTACTAGCTTCCGCCCGCGACTCTCCGCGCAAGTGTCAGTCATCGCGTGATAAAACTGAAAAATTAAGATTTTTTTCTACGTATTTTTTCAGGATAAAAAGTATCCCATTTTATGCCCAGGATAATAAGGTATAATTATACCAAGTTTCATCGAAATCGAACGATTAGTTTTAACGTGATGCCTGAACAGACAGACAGACAAAAATTTTTAATCACATATTTGGGTTTGGTATCGATCCAGTAACATGCCATTCATCTAAAACTGCCTAAATTAATAAATGACATCGCGCTATTTATTTTTTCAATATTTTCAAAGTACAGAATTGACCCTTCTACAGATTTATTATATGTATAGATTTGGCAATTATACATAAAGAAAATATTTTTGAGTGATTTTCTTAAGTGAGATTGTCCTGGATAATTTATATAATTAATATCATAAAAGTAACTGTAATACGGATTGATTTCGAATAAAATCAGAAAAAAGTTAAAACGAGAAAAAATAAAGTAGAGCTGTCAGCTGACATCTAGTAGCAATAATGTAATTCATACTAATTACTTTACCGACTACAGATGCGAATACAGCTGCACTAAACCAAATGTGTCTGTAGGCCAGTCTTATCGATGTGTCGATTAGTAATAGCCTTCTAATACATTCTTATGAGAAGGCCAGTACTAACGATACCACTGCTCTAAGTGTAAGTAATAAAAGTCCAACAACATCATTTCTTAGCTGATTCGACGCGAGTGATAACGATGTCGTTGCCGGGCCTCATTAGGTAAATCTACAAAGAACTATATTTCTTGTTAAGTACCGAAACGTTCTATCCACCAAAACAGTTTCTACACAATTTCAAGAAAAGTGTAAAAAGGCACCTTTTAGCTATGTAATGCTATTTCTCTCATCTTCGATCTTATTATAGTTACCTACACACAAATTGAATCTAACTCCTAAGTAAGCAAATGCTTGGGTTCTGGGTGTTAGTAACGATTCTAATACATAGAAATACTTAGATACTAGAATAAATTTAATAAACACCCAGACACGGACCCAGACAGAAATGCAGACATCTAAATAATCATGACACAAATGTCAAAATTAATAAATGCACGAATGAAGTGAGAATATGGATAATAATAATTTAATTATTTATTTAACTATCGCCACTGTGGTCTAGCGGTCCAAGTGTTCGACTTGACTTCATGAGGTCCCGAGTTCGCATCCCGGGTCGGGCAACTAGAAGAAAAAGTGATATATCCAATTTTCTAATAAAAAAATGTTGCTTGGGATTGGATATGTGCCTGGTTGGCGATAGGCTTGCCACCTATCACATTGTGGAACTTAGTGTCTTTGGCTAGTCGTGGGTCCCTAGGTTTTGCCTCTGCCTACCTCTTCGGTGATATGTTCGTTAAGATACTTACTTACTATGACCCGCCTACAGTGCACTGATAAGAGTTATGTTTTTTGACCATATGTATAATTTTGTAAGTCTGGCATGCTCTACAGCCCAAACGTTGAGATAGACAAAACATAAGGTATCTTTAGATTTGTTGAAATAGTGAAAATGACATAGGCTGCATAGATTTTGAATATGGTGCCTGCCCAAAAACGTCTGACTTCATTTCCATTTGTTGCCCCTGAATTATGTAACATTATATTTTAATGTATGTTGTTATGTTTATTTAACAATATATCGCACCTACGGAGCAATAACGTCACTTATACATTTTTTGTCAAAACATCGGTAAATTAAATAAATTTTGACTATGTTTTCCTCGATTTGAAATCACTCGAACATGAAAATTTTTTTGATAAATGTCAATGATTGTATTATCAATTTATTTTTTATTCAAGAACAAAACTATACAATGTAATAGGGTTTTGAATTTTAAATGCTTCTCCTGAAAAATCACGTCAGATGCATAAGTGACGGTATTGCACCTGAGGTACGATATTTTAATACGCTCCTAATAGTATTTTTTATGTTGATATAGGTCACCGACGATGGCTGGCGGTCTGTTTGCGATCGACCGGAAGTACTACTGGGAGTTGGGCGCATACGACGAGCAAATGGCGGGTTGGGGCGGGGAGAACCTCGAAATGTCCTTCAGAATATGGCAGTGTGAGTCGGACTATTACATATTTTGCAAAGGGTTTTTACGCATAGTAACCAGACATCTGAGACAGCTCTTATAACATTTTTAATTTCAAAATTTGCCAGTAACAAAATGGTCGCCATCTACGTCTGAGCGACAAAGAAATGTCTGCATCCGTCTGCGCAGAATACTAATGGAGTTTTATACCAGATTTGGTGGAAATAGGCGATATTTGACTGGTAGGAAAAACATACGTAGACGTTATCTAGTATCGTTGATCTTAATCACATGCAAAAAGAAGTTATTGATAAGAATATTGGCAATAATCCTAAAATCAAAAATTATCAATACCCCCCAACCTATGAAACATGTGGGTAATGTAGCTAGAAACCTGCTCGATCAGAACACATCTTAGATTATAACATAACTCTATTTCAGTCGGGGGTATAAAAGGTGACTGACAACGAAATGATAATGACCAAGATGATTTCGTAAATTATCCCTGTTTTTTACCCCTGACGCAAAACGAGGGGTGTTATAAGTTTGACGTGTCTATGTGAATGAGTGTGTTTGTCTACGGCATCGTAGCTCTTTAGCGGATGGGCCGATTTTGGTACTATTTTTTCATTTCAAAGCTGTTGCTATCGATACGGTTCTTAGCTATAGTTTATACAGGCCTGTCTAGGTGTTCAAGCTCACCAGTTCATTTGTAAATATCGGAATGGATATTAGACGCACTATGATTATTTCACTTTCAAAAATATGTGAGACGTTGAAAGACGTTGAGTACTGTTATAACTAAGCTGGTCTGATGATGGAGCTCGATGATGGAGACGTAACCTGGGAATGCCAATGGTAAAATTAACGAGTTTCAACTTATCCGATTCGCCTTAACTAAATCTGTTTATATTTTCTGACGACTAGAATTTGATCTTGTCAATATGATGAATGAACTGGGAGGTGGCTAATGATTCATAGTTTAATATCGTAGTCTTTACAGTTTATTTAATTCACATCAAAAAGAGATGTGTGTCAAGTGTGTGAGTGGGAGTCTGTCTATGGCATCATAACTTTTGAAGGACAACCGTAGGGCGTATTGCGGCATAATGCTCAATTGAAAGAAACGCTTACATATTTTTGAGCATTTTGCTATTTACTTGCGCTTACTACTACGCTTGCGCAACTGCCGAAAATATTGTCCACTGCTGATGAAGTTTAAGATGGATGTAATGTCCATTTATGCATTCGTACACTTCAGCGTCGTTCCCATTGAGCCGTATGATGCTCTGTGATTGAAAAATGGATAATGTAGAAAAGTGTCCTGATAGTGGATGAACATATGAAACAATACGTGTTCCCCGTTAGGCGGCGGCACGCTGGAGACGGTGCCGTGCTCGCGCGTGGGCCACGTCTTCCGCAGCTTCCATCCGTACGGCCTGCCCGCACACACCGACACGCATGGTATATATTGTTTTTTTATATGATAGTTAATAATATTTAGTTTACGGTAGACAGGGTTAAATTTATTTACATTTTAAAATTGTTTTTAATTTATAATTCAAATTGTAATAAGTATAAAACTATTTGTTATATGAACATTAAAACATAATTTGATTTTTATTTTAATACATATTAAAATATTTGCACACAACAATGTGGTGGAATATGTTGGAAACCTTAAATAATTTTGTAACAACTTCAACACGCATATTCCGCAAATGAATATATTTTCTTTCTTCTTTCTTTCTTTCTTTGAAACAAGGCGGACTATCTTTTGATGGAAATTGACAACTGTCGCCTGTAGACACCATTAACTTTAATGGTGCGTTGCGAACTCTTATCTCAGGCCATATTTGCAACCTCTCTGACAAGCCCCCTACGAGTCAAGAGTCTCTGAAACTGACCTGTAAAAACAGTAATGATTGTGAAGGAAGCAGGGCAAGCAGGAATCGTTGCAGTTAGTACTCGGCACTCTATCTATCTCACGATACACTTGGACTTAAGATATGTATGTGTGATTGTAATAGAGATTGTTTATAATACAGGAATAAACACAGCTCGCATGGCTGAGGTTTGGATGGACGAGTACGCGGAGCTCTTCTACCTGCACCGCCCTGACTTAAGGGTGAGTAAAAATGACTACTAAACGATAGTGCCCACTGTTGACGGGGCGGAGCGTGTCGGGTCGGGACGCATTGCATAGCAAAGCACACTAAGGCGGGTCAGGCCGTATCGCATTGGCGTATTTTTAGAACTCAGTACCAAAGTGTAGTGTATCAAAGAAGAGTAGTAAAGTAACTCTACTTTAAAAACATTCAAAACTTGAACGTTAAAATCATTAGCCCCTCTATTTTCATTATTGATATCAATTTTACTCTCCTCTTTGGAGATGTTAAACTGCATCGGGGACTGCCCGCGGGGTGCCGTGCAAAATCCAGCAGTGTGCAGTATATTGCTCCAATCAAAATGGATGAAAGCGACCTAAGCGGATTATTGTGCTGTGATGCGCCCCGTCCCAACACGCGCCGTCCCAATGTGCGTTATCCTTAACTGTGTAGTTGTATGGCTAGGCAGCTAGTAAAAGTCGAGAACAGGCTTACCACCACTAATTGCCTGGAATTGGATAAGTGCCAAGCGAATATGTTTTCCACCTAGTTCATTGTAGGATCTTTAGCAAATCATGGATGCCCTACTTACTTCTTTGGAGACACGGGGCATAAAGATAAAACTAAGCAATTTAAAATCATAAAGCACTCTATGGTTCAGAAAAACCCTCGCATCGGCGACGTGACCCACCGCAAGGTCCTCCGTGAGAAGCTGAAGTGCAAGAGCTTCCAGTGGTACCTCGACAATATCTACAGGGAGAAGTTCGTGCCCGTCAGGGATGTCTTCGGCTTTGGCAGGTCAGTAAATACGTACACCTGTATCGTTGTGTTGCAGAGATCTGAAGCATAAAGACGGAAGTGCGCCGGGTCGGCTAGTAACATAATTTATGTACCTACCTACGATTGCCACGTTGTTCACGTTTATTATATTAGCTGTTCCGGTGACCTTTGTTCCACTCGTTCAGTTTAGTGGGAAAAATTAAAATGGCATATTTCCTAATTTTGTAGTAGACGACAAAAGTATCCTATGTCCTTCCCCGAGTTCTTGGTTAGGTACCCATCTCTCCATCAATTATCAACTAAATCGGTTCAGATGTTCTTGAGTGATAAATAATGTAACCAGAGATTAGTTAATATAGCCGGCGTGATCGAGATGGTTCTTTGCTATAGTTTCTGACGATGCTCTTACTACTTGTAGAGTTACAACGAATCTCGATATCATGCGAATTAAATTGAAAACACTTTTGTTCGAGGCCTAACATCCCGGCCTTAGTTTCGCAACGCACCATTACCACCTTTGGTGTCTTTAGGCGACGTGAATTTCTTACCATCAGGAAATCCTTTTGCTTGTTTACCTTCCATTATTATAAAAGAAAATCGTATAACTATGTCATTTTAGGTACTTTTGAACATAGTACTAGCGGATTATTAACATTTATCAACGAATCCGATAAAATAATTGTTTAATTATAAAATAATTGATAAAATAATTGATTAATAGTAATTAACTAAATGTTAATTCGCCAGTATTGTGTTCAAAACTACCAAAATTGACATACTCGATTCCAATTTCCAATATTGTGGGAGTCGCGTTTTAAGAATAACCCTCCTGTGGGGAGTGATTATGTATCTCAGTTGCCAACTCAAATTGCAAAAGTGTACATCAAATGACGTCATGTGTGTTGGCCGTCTCTACTGTATTTCTATTGGAGATAACAAATATAAAACACGCCATTTCACAGCTATTTGTTGTACACTTTACCATTGAGTTGGTTACTGAGATACATAATCAGCCCCCTGTTCAGGCGTTTCGAAGTCATGAACTCATTTATAAGCATCGATATCATCAAGCATCTACCGGGAGAAATATTTTTATACTTACCTACCTATTGTACCATTACAAGTTACGATATATTACCGAATCGTAATGTTATATAAATTTTCTCTTTATTATAGCGTAGTAAAGATTAGTTGCGAATTTACTATTATTTAAAAAAATGAAAAAAGAAAGGAAAAAAAGAAAAGAATTTACTATTATTTAAAAAAATAAAAAATGTTATAAGTTTGCCATGCTTGTGAGTGTGTCGTGGGTGAATGAATGAATAAACACTTGATTATGCACCAAAATTTAAAAACTAATACAAACTCTTTCACTTATAATATTTAGCTTAGGTTCACAAAGGCGATCTTATCGCTTTAGAGCAATCTCTGCCAGACAACCTTAATGAATGAGTGAGTGAGTGAGATAGTGAGGGGGTGAGTGGGTGAGTGCGTGCATTTATTTGCTTGGCTTAGCCCCTTGGGACAGTGAGCAATCCCCGACAAACATAGGCTACGGTATTTCTATATAAGAAAAACATGAAATTTGTCCACCAGTGCAAAGTCAAGACAGGCTGCTTGGCTGTTATACAAATGTGTTCTTTATCACTTGTTCTTTATATGGTAAGGATCAGTTTCGAATAAACTATTAAAGTTAAATTATTATTTATATATTATTAAGAAACCCTGAAGGAAAAATAGAGTTGTTTTAAGTTTGACGCGCCTGTGTGTGTGCCTGTCTGTGGGATTATAACTTTATAACGGATGGACCGATTTCGATAAGGATTTATAAGTTGGACATGACGTTAAGTACCTATCTGTTAATACCTATTATAATTTTAGGTACCAGCGCTAACATTGGAATGTTCATGATCGATGTTATCTAGTAATTATTGCGTATAGATCGTATTTTTATCCGACTTCGAAAAGAGTGTTATAGCTATTTTAATTTATTTACTTTTCATTAGATTTTAAATTAATATTGCTAGTCAGTGGGCTAGTGCACTAGCCTCACTCCACCAATCATCTGCGAGGCTCGGGTTCGATTCCCGACGGCGGCAGGTATTTGTGATGAATATTTAAATGTCTGCATTTTCGGGTCTGGGTTTTCAGTAAATTTCAGACTAGGCATTTAACTATTCCTATGTATTAGAATTGTTGAGTAACACACACTACAAAACACAAGTTTGCTTATTTTGGGGTTAGCTTTTTTACTGGTCTGGCGAGGTTAGATACAATTTATGTAACTCGCCGAGGGATATTTATTAATTTATATATTAATACGTAATGCCAAGACTTTGGACCCTTTTTTACGAAAATTGCGCGGACGCAGGAGCATAAAATTTGGCACACTTATAGTTTATGTGTAGGAGAAGTGCAGAACGCTAATATTTTTCAATAATAATGCTTGTAAAGTACATTAAATCATTAAATAAAACCATTACCCACACTACCACATTTGACACACAAACAAATATATTTATGATAACGATAAGAGATCACAGATGGCGCACTAACTATTCATAAAGTTTGAAAACAAAGTAGTCTTGTCAATCAAAGGTTTTGAAAAATGAAGACTGCGTTCTTACAAGATATTAAAATTTATTAGGGTCGAATTTCGACCAACGGGCGACCACTAGTTTATTTAATTCGTTTTCGTAAAACCAATAGTTAATGTATAATAAGCTGGCAAAGTCACAATAGGTACTTACCTGTATTGACTTAAAAATTTGTTCTAATGAAGCCAATGTTTAGACAACCTATTTTCGTTTCACTTGTGTACATACGGCGTTTCAGTTCATAAGAAAGAAATATCCGTTCTATAGTTAACAATAACACGTCAACAATAACTAAAGGGTCATAGGTGTTATGGGTAAAAAAAGTATCTTCACGCCCATATCCCTGAAGAAGTAGGCAGAGGCACAACCAGGGCACCCACGACTAGCCGCAGACACTAAGTCCAACAATTTGATAGCTGGCTATCGCCAACCGGCCACATATCGAATCTCGAACAACTGTTTTTTTTATATTATGAAATTGAAAAAACCCAATATTCTTTTTGGACCCGGGATCCGAACCCGAGATCCGAACCCGAGTAAAACACCTGACCTACTAGACTACAGATGTGATACCTACCGTATTATGGTTTATTAATAACAGGTTTCGAAATGAACTTAAACCAGTTGTCCTTGTATTGGTCCTGGCTAAATTGCAGAATACATCTGCCAGGCAACTCGTAAAAGGCAAGCATAGGCTTAGCGCCACTAACACCTTGACATCTGACTAGATGGTAGAGTCTCGTAGCCACTCGCCCGGGTTGGTACCTATTGCTATCATCTTAACGTCAAATCTTGCCATTGACGTGTTCCGGTTCTCGGGATAAGGTCGGTCGGTCGGTAAACTTACTTTTGCTCGAGGCCTAATGTCCCGACCTCAGGTTGGCAACGCACCATCACCACCTTTGGTGTCTCTAGGTGGCGTGAATTTCTTACCATCAGGAAATCCGTCTGCTTGTTTGTCAGCTCGTAAGAGGCGAACATAGGTTAAATATGTCACTCATGAGACCACTGGTGGCGGAATGCTGTGCGGCAACTAGCCCAAGTAGGATCCACCAACTTACCTATTCCTGTCGGCTTATTGTTTTGTTTCTTGTCATGTTTCGGTCCGAAGATTAAGGTGGCTGGTAAACAATAAGCTTAACACACTGCTATGAGACAACAACGCGCCTAAAACGTCTATGGTGTCAGTACCTCGGTTTTTTTTAACTTCCGGAGTCCCTGCTCGGGCAACAAGAAGGAAATGGGATATTTCCAATTTTCTTTTAAAATAAAATTGGATATGTGCCCGGTTGGCGATAGGCTTGCCACCTCTCACATTGTGGGAATTAGTGTCTTCGGCTAGTAGGGAGTGCCCTGGCTATGCCCCCGCCTACCCCTCCGGGGATATGGCGTTAAGATATTTTTATAAGGAGACCCATGTCTTTGTTCGATGTATTGTACTTAAAAAACTTGAACCAGTCAATCCCTGTTAATCCATACGGGAAAGTCCCTCTCAAGTAGTAAGAAGGCCTTTACAAGCCCTATGAATTGCCTCCGTTTTCAATCAGTCGATAATAACTCCTACAGTATCTGCTACTTATCATAACTTCCAATAACGATGTCGTTGTATACAGGTTTTCTAACCCACCCTCGGGCCTGTGCCTGGACTCGCTCCAGCGCGAGGCTGAGGGCTCGCGACTGGGAGTGTACTCGTGTCACTCCCGACTCGAGCCCACGCAGCACTTCGCCCTCTCGCTGCGCGGGGAGCTGAGAGATGAAGAACGCTGTGCCGAACTCCATCACACAAGGTCAATCAACGTTTATCTTTCACACTACCAACTAACCTCCTCCAACCTCAATCTCCTCTCTCCAACTCCAACACAATCTGCTAAAATTTTCATTAAATACACACGCACACCTGCTTCCAACTATTAACACCATCGCTATTTACCATTACACAACCAACTCATATTATTATTATATATATTCTGGTCTCTATTTATGTATTTCTATCTATGTATTAGTACCCTTGACCAACACCCATAACACAAGCATGTAATTTGCTTACTTTGGGGTTAGATTCAATTTGTGTGATTTGTCCAAGGATATTTATTTATGTTTTATCTAGACCTGGCATTTAATAATTTATTTTATATTTAAAGCAATAAAGTTAAACAAAACACTACCTTTTTTATCTTAACAATTAAATATCTCCAACCACTGGTAGTAGAGCTCTCTTTCTGTATTTGGTTGTTAGTTACTAACGGAACGAAATATGAAGGTCTATCTTTGGTTATGAAGCCCTGATATTGTGACGTGGGCTAATTTGTAATATAAATACTAAAAAGTATGTTGTGAAAAGTGTATTTAAAAAATATGCGTACATAATAGAAATCTACCAAGTACCGACGATGAAAAGTACTCGTATAGATTTCATGAAGCAATCAAGCATTGGAACCATGTAATCACTACGTATTTAATGATTTGTATATATCTGTTTTTAGTCCGCCGCTGGAGGTGGGGTCTAAGGTTAGCCGACACGTGGTTATGGTGTCCTGCCACGGGAAATCCAGAGGACAGGTGAGGGAATACCATAATAGTACTTATCGAACCATAAACATAGATAAAAGTATAATATTTAATCTAATCGCTAAAAGCCATACATCAACCGCAAGACTTCGATTACCGATGGCCGCATACATAAATGCCAGTATTTCTAGCTCTAGGTGTTTACTAAATTTGTTCGATGTTCCTACATCTTGACTTCTTGAGGTCCCGGGTTCGATTCCCGGGTCGGGCAACAAAAAATAGCAAATACGAATTTCCAATTTTCTAATAAAATAAAAACTTTGCCCGCCATTATGTGCCCGGTTGGCGACAGGCTTGCCACCTATCACATTGCTGGACTTAGTGTCTTCAGCTACTCGTGAGTATCCTGGTAGTACTTCTGTCTATCTCTTCGGAGTTAAAGGCGTGAAGATACTTTTTAAATTTGTTCTGGTATCTATTTAAGTATTTTTATGTACTTATTCGTGTCTTAAGCACATCTTCAACGCAAGCATATAAGTTATTTACTTCGGAGTAAGATCGAATTGTATAATTTTTCAAAAAATATTGTTTCATTAACATGTTTCAGAAATGGCGCTACCTGCCTACGAAGCAGCTGGAGCACGTCGACTCTCACCTGTGCCTCACGGCGGGGACACATGCTGGGGATGACGTCATCGCGGGTCACTGCCGAGACACGGACCCCACGCAAACTTGGCACATAGACTATTCTGAGCTAAACGATTTTAGGATGCAAGGTCAGTGGACAAATACGAACACGCGAACGTATACGCACACGCACACTTGTATAATGTATTCTGCAGCTTATGCTGCAACTGTTCACTCAAGACACACTGCTGCTGCAAGTTTTCATGCAGAACAGAACATAACTGCAGTACCCTTATCATGAAATTACGCCGCTATATTCGTTAGCATCCTCGTTAATTGTTTGTAGGAAAACTTTGAATAGCGACTCTATTGATGACTAAATTTTCAAAGAAAAAGCACTGTAGATTTTGATACGTAAATTATCGAACCTAATATATGGCAAGTCATGGTAAATGCTCGGTTGCAACAGTTCAAGCAATATACAACACAACTGCTGGTGCAACCGTTCGCGCGTCACAACATACTACTGCTGCGACTGTTCACGTAGGACACAACACACTGCTGCAGCTACTGTTCACGCAGGATACTATACACTACTGCTGCAACTGTTTACGTGAGACACAACATACTACTGCTGCAACTGTTCACGTAGGACAAAACACACTATTGCTGCAACTGTTTACGCAGGACACAACACTACTGCTGCAACTGTTTACTCAGGACACAACACACTACGTCTGCAACTGTTCACGCAGGACACAACACACTACGGCTGCAACTGTTTGCGCAGGATAAAACACACTATTGTTGCTACTGTTCACGCAGAACACAACACACTACGGCTGCAACTGTTCACGCAGGACACAACACACTACGGATGCAACTGTTTACGCAGGACAAAACACACTGTTGCTGCTACTGTTCACACAAGACACAACACACTACGGCTGCAACTGTTCACGCAGGACACAACACACTACGGATGCAACTGTTTACGCAGGACAAAACACACTATTGCTGCTACTGTTCACGCAGGACACAACACACTACGGATGCAACTGTTTACGCAGGACAAAACACACTATTGCTGCTACTATTCACGCAGGACAAAACACACTATTGCTGCTACTGTTCACGCAGGACAAAACACACTATTGCTGCTACTGTTCACGCAGGACAAAACACACTGCTGCTGCAACTGTTCACGCAGGATACAAAACACTACTGCTTTGACTGTTTACGCGTTTTGGGTTAAGCGGAGACTTACATCGAGATATTACATTATCCTGACCCGGTATCATGTCAAATACGGCGTCAGATATTTCTCAGTTCGACCTCGTTCCTAAGGCAGTACACCAACTTTAACAGCCCTTGTATAAGGCCATTCCTCACAGGCACATACACTCGTGCGCATTTTTGAACATATTTTACCAACTTTGTTAATGGTTTCTTTGTTTCTGTAGAAGGTGAGAATCCCACCGAACAGGAAATACGGTTGAAGAGGCTCCATGGACAGCGGTGAGAACTTTTATTTTATTACTAATAGCTGCCTGCCTTATCCTTTTGCGGATCGGAAAAGGGTAAGGCAGGGTAAGGGTTATCGGAAGGAGAAATAAAATGGAAATATTTTTTTAAAAAAATAGAGGAACTGTTTATATTGTAAGATAATCAATTGCGGTTTTATATGCATACATATATAAATATTAAAATAAAATAAAAATACCCAAATACAGAAATAGATATCTGTATTTCTGTGTTTGGGTATTTATCATACATGCAGATTGTTGCTATCCTTGTCGCTCCCGTGATGGTACCTATAGTACCTGTAGTGTTATAATAAAAACCATATAGGAACGGAGTAAATCTTTCCAACAGCCGAATTTCGCGATCGCTCATGTCGTCGGATACCGAGGTAGAGACCGCAGAGAAAAGATCCCATCACAAGAAAAAGAAGAAGCATAAGCATGGGAAAAAGAACAAATTTATCCTCAAGTTGGTCCGAAACTTGAACGGCACAGACGAGCACCTGGAGGCAGATATCTACTGCCGGCACCGGAGACTGTTCCCCAACAACACCTTCGTCAGGGACATCGTAACCGCGCTCAACGACAAGAACATTAAGGTTAGTGCTCTTAGTCCATATCAGACTTTTGAAAAAACCATCTGCACCTAGTCCTTTTAATTATTAAAGAAAAGAAAGCTTCATTGAAGCCCTTTCCAAATTTTTTTTATGATATAGGTAGGAAAACAAGCAGACGGATTGCCTGGTGTTAAGAAATTCACGCCGCCTAGAGACACCACATGTAGTAATGGTGCGTTGTCAACCGTAGGCCGGGAAGTTAGGCCTCGAGCAAAAGCAAGTTTACCGGCTACCTTATTCTCCTAACCGGAACCGCTCAACGGCAAGCACTGACGTTATGGCGACAGAAATATGTAAGGCGGTGGTACCTACCCGGGCTAGTCACTGTGATGTCACGGTGTTAGTGACGGTGAGCCTATGCTTGCCTTCTAAAAGCCGCCTGACAGGAAGGCAGATGGTCTATTTTGCAAAGCAGTCCGGACTAACACGAGGGAAACCTCGATAGACCTACTCAAATCTTCGCCATGTCACGCACTCCTCCAATCTCCTCCGTCTTTTTCATCTAGTGGATACCTGCGACTTTGACCAAGTTGTCAGTCCATATAGTGGTAGGACAACCTACACAATATCGGGAGATGACCATTCGCAGTTTAAGCATGTAATAAGTGCTAGTAGTAACGTACAGAAGACATACTCACTTGCAAAATGCAAGCAATATTAAAACTTCAGACACCGTATGGTAAGGTTCATAATACGCTAAAATAACACAGGCGCTTTATTAATAAGTGGAAGCAAAATTCGAACAAGACCATAAAAAAAGCTCGTTTTGCTCGGACTTAGAATTTACATTATTCTCGTAATCTTACTCAGTAATTCAACGCTTGTCAATTTGGTTATATAATACCAGGAAAATTTGTCTGATTGATTCATTCATAACCTGGTTGAACGCTTGTTACAAGCGGCTGGTGACCGTGATTTATGGCGGTCTTTGGGGAAGGAAGCTCCAGCAGTGGACGTCCTGCGGCTGATGATGATGCATTCATCAGTCCATCCAATGTCATGAAAAAAAAATTTAATCAGAAAAGGAATTTGAAACGGATTCAATATCATTAAAAAAAGCTTGATCAGAAACACTTAAATTTTTTTTCTAACTTGGTTATCATACTCAAATTGACAACCATTTATGTCGCATTGCTATCTTTATTCTACACTAACCGACCTGCGAACTTCGTATCGCCTAATGTTAACAGCTACTAACGATTTGTATGAATTAAACCATTGTTTTTGCCATTTTCCTAACAGTTTTCCAGGTTTTTTTTTTTCATAAGAACGTTCTACTGGCCAAAACTAACACAAAAAAAAGAATGAGCAAAGTTGGTCCATCCGCTCTGGTGTGACCACGCATAATGGGGATTCATCTTTATGTATGTAATTATTGTGTTCGTGTGTTTGTCACTGAACTCCTTATAGACGACTGGACCGATGTTGATGAAACTTTTTGTGTGTGTTCAAGGAAAATCAAGAATGGTTTAGATTCACAATTTGGTCTCCTGGAAAATGTTTTTTTAATTAACTTTTTAATAATAAGTAGTTGTTGATTTCGGAATGTTTCACATTGTGTCCGACAGACTGCGCTACTATCGAAGCATTAATGTCAAGCGATACGAAGTTTGCTGGGTCAGCTAGTTTTTATATAATACATGCTTACGCTTATCACAATATAATATATCTTTAGATGACTTCTTAAGATTGAATTTTGCTTGCATGTGGCTGCCCGATTTGTAGGTATCTTATTATAATTAAATTTGTGTTTTGTGGGAAAATGTTTGTGGAAATTTTGTGTACGTCAGTACTACTATTTATTTTTTGACTAGCGGCCCGCCCCAGCTTCGCACGGATATAAAATACACATATAAACCTTTCTCTTCAATCACTTTATCTGTTAACAAAAACGCATCAAAATCCATTGCGTAGTTTTAAAGATTTAAGCATACAAAGGGGCGGGCATAGGGACAGAGGAACCGACTTTGTTTTATAATATGTAGTGACTTCTTGTTTAAATAAATAATATATTTATTAACAAATGCGCTAATCGCAGGTAATCAATAATGGACGAGTTTTCGAACACAACCACGTGCGAGCGCCGAAGTCACACGAACGTATAGACGAGCCCATCACTGAGCTTGTCACGCGACATGCTCGCGAGCGTGCCACCGAGCAGTACACCGAACTGACTACAGCCAATAACGATGTGCCGGACAGTGAGGTAATAAATACAGCGAGTTGCATAAATAAATGACATAGTTTTCTAGCTGAAAGCTACATTTATTTTAATTTTGACACATATTTTTTTATATTTACATTTTTCTATAAATTGTAGCATTTTTTAAATAAAAGTTTCATCTAAATCCGGCGAGTAGTTTGTATATGAAATAGTAACAAATATCAATCCATATTCACAAACTATCGCATTTGTAATATTATCTTCGATTCGTGGCTTTGCCCGTGTACCGATTTGTATTTTTTTAATTTTTGACTATATGTTAGTCTGATGTATAAACCATATTCTTGCAAAGTTATATCCAAATCCGTACTGTAGTTTGTTCGTGAAAGAGTAACTAACATCCATCCATTCTCATAAACTTTTGCATCCGTAATATTAGTAGGATAGACTGGCTAACGAGAGTAGACACTTCTAGTAAACATTATTAAAAAGTATTACGAGTAACGAAATTAAAATAATTTATTTGCTGCAAAATGTTTAATTATACAAACGTATTTTTATTTTAGCTGTGTATTTTAGTAATAAATCAAACATTTTCAAATAATTTGTTAAAATTGTTTTCCAGTAGCCTATTCAATGCAACAAATAATCAAATATTTCCCCGTTATAATATTAGTGTATTGAAGGAACAATTAATAAGATAAGAAATGGTATTTTTAAATTTTACCATTTAATATGTTCGGCGCCATTTTCAGATTTTGTTGCACCGTTGAGCAACTGCTAAAATATCCAAGTGTATAGTTATTGTGAGCGAGGTCGCACATTGTTGCTTTTTAAATTTAACAACTTTTACTTTGTTATTAATGTTTAAAATAGGTGTTACAGTATTTCTTTAGTTAGGACATAAAGAGCTCTGTGACTGACGAACAGACATTGGGGGTTAAAAAAGTGATTTGTCTAAAGAGCGGAAACCTAAGAAAGCGCATTTTGTTGTAGATGTTAAAGAGATCGAAGAGCAAGAAACGGAAACCTCTACCAGATGGGGAGTTTATGGAGCCAATAGTGTCAGACGTCGTGGAGGAAGGGGAGCCGGGGGACAAACGGATCATCGTCGAGGACTTCGTCGAAGTCAAGCCCACATCCTTACGTCCAGATAAGGTTACCCATACACAATGTTTTAATTGGGACTAAGTGTCTTCGGCTAGTCGAGGGTGCCCTGGTTGTGCTTCTGCCTACCCCTTCGGGGACATGGGTGTGGAGATACTTTTTTTCTATTTACACTCGTTATTTTGAAAACTTTGGCATTACTAAATTAAAAAAAAATATACTGAAAAAATATTTTGTAAGTTAGTGACCCAAATGGCGGCTATCTTAATGGTACAGGCAACAGTCATATATAAACAAAAATGCTTGGTGAAGCATTCTGTTTGTTACAAGTCTATACGTTAATGATATTTCTAAAAATAAAAATAAACGGTAAAAACGGTACCGGGACGCTCTTAAAACGTAGCTGATCGGATGTTTCCCCGTGTTGGTCCGGGCTCCTTTGTAGAATAGACCATCTGCGTTCCTGTGCCAGGCAGCTCGTAAAAGGCAAGCATAGGCTTGCCGTCACTACCACTGTGACATCTGACTAGGTGGTAGAGTTTCGCAGCGACTCACCCGGATTGGTACCACCGCCTTACCTATTCCTACCGCCATAACGTCATGACGTGTTCCGGTTCGGAGGGTAAGGTAGCCGGTTAACTTACTTTTGCTCGAAGCCTAACATCCCGGCCTCTGGTTTGCAACGCACCATTACCACCTTTGGTGTCTCTAGGCGGCGGGAATTTCTTACCATCAGGAAATCCGTCTGCTTGTTTGCCTTCCAATTTTATAAAAAAAATGTACATGTTAAAATTAATATTAGGCATACAAACAATATAATTATCTTCAATAGTTTTTTTTTTCAAAAAGAAATCCTATTAATATTATAAATGCGAAAGTTTGTGAGAATGGATGGATGTTAGTTTCTCTTTCACGCACAAAGTCAATTTTATGTACGGATTTAGATGAAACTTCACAGAAATATAGTTTATACATTGGAATAGCTTGCCGCGAGTGGAAGCTCACAGAACATCATCATCACCACAGAAATTGAACCAGTAACATAATTGTCCTTAACTGATTACGTTCCCATTTGGTAGAATGCTGGTGACTAAGTTTTTCACCAAAAGTTGGAGGAGTGGGGGAATGCCCTGCCCCAGAGATTTAAAAAAATTGCCAACTTGCCCCATGTCTTTGACTTGCTTAATCGATCCATAGACTATTTAAGCGGGAAATGCAAGTCAAAAAGTCAAGGGCATAAGGCGCTACCTACAATTTATGTTATTCTTAATTAATTAATTATTTACATTCCCGATATTGGACCTTCAGTTATATATTTTTTTATATATATACAGGGTTACTTTCAAAGGACCGGCCAAATTTCTCAAAAATGGTAGTGCATTTTGAACATTATTAGCAAATTGCAATATTTACTTTTATAAATAGTCCGAAAAAATACTTCAATTGTTGTCAGTCATCATGTCATGACGTCGCCAGCCTGAGCATGCAAATGCAGTCGGCGAGAATCAGTTGAACGCTTTGTTTATGTTATAGTCATGCTTCTTGTATTTTACGTCTAATTACTTATAATTTTTTTAATTTTTATTACTTAATAAATCGAAATAGTTATCGATTCTGAACTGTGTCTCAAAATTTGGCTGGTTTAAATGTTACCCTGTATAATATTTTTTTCGGATTTGTTGTTCAACTAGTTTATAATTGTCAAAACGTCAGACAGAACAGACGTCTTTTTCTAAGCAATATAACAATATTTCTATTAACAAAGAGCATTACCGATATGTTCTTAATATTCTCACTAACACACTTGTATAAATTGAGTTGGGCGCGTCATTTCAGCTTAAACGATCTCTACTATTTAATGAATTCTTCGTTGCGAAAAGTTCATATGTTTTGAAATGACTATTAAATTATTTTAATTATATCAATTGTGTCATGATTTAAATATTGGAACGTAGTTCCTTATCACGCGTTGTGAAAGAGGGCTAGACGGAAAAAATCTCACGAAAAGTTGTAACGACACTTTTTGCTATACGAGGGCCAAACTGAAAGTTTTTAAAACTGGCAACTTAAAAGCATTACATTAAAAAAATAAGTTTAAATTTTGAAAATTGAACTCTTTACCAATAATATTGAGTATACATTTCATTCATTTGTCATTTGTTTTACGATTTGGCGGCAAATTGAAAATTGTCTGTGCATGTCAGAATGAATTTAAGCCAAGAAAATTTTCGTGCAATGATTTTTTATGACTTTCGATGTCATATAAGTCAACAAGAAAGTTATGATAGACTTCGATTGGCTTTTCACGATGAAGCCCCATCTCGTGCCACAGTTTACAACTGGTTTAATGAATTCAAACGTGGTCGAACTAATCTCACCGATGATTTGCGTAAGGGACGGCCTTCTACAGCGACGACTGAAGACAGTATCAGGGTTGTGCGGCGTATGATAGAGACTGACAAAAGAGTGACCTATCAGCAGATTCGGACAAGTCTAGGCATAGGTATGAGTCAAGTGCACAAAATCCTCCATGAACATTTAGCGGTCAGGAAGCTTTGTGCCCGCTGGATACCGCATAATTTGACCGAGGCTCAAAAACTCCGCCGTGTTGATTGGTGCCGAGAAATGATCCAAAAATTTAACGGAGGTGACTCAAATGCTGTGTTCGACATACTAACGGGTGACGAAAGTTGGATTTACTGTTATGATCCGGAAACCAAAAGACAGTCTGCTCAGTGGGTGTTTCCTTCCGAAGAGTTGCCAGCTAAAGTGAAGAGAGGTCGAAGTGTTGGAAAAAAGATGGTGGCCTCGTTCTTCGGAAAAACAGGTCATTACGCGACAGTTGTCTTAGAGGATCAGAAAACGGTTAATGCAGAGTGGTACACTAACAACTGTTTACCACTTGTCTTGGAAAAAGTTCGAGAGGAATGACCTCGCAGCAGGATCCTCTTTCATCACGACAATGCCTCGTCGCACACCGCCAGTTTGCCTGGCCAGATCGACTATTTGGCGACCTCAGACGTAGAATTACTGGGTCACCCGCCGTATAGCCCCGACCTCGCACCCTGCGATTTTTATTTATTCCCGAAAATAAAAGAAAAACTTCGAGGAAAACATTTTATGGACGCCGAAGAAGCAGTGGCTGCGTTTCAAAACGCCGTCGAAGAGACCCCTAAGGCTGAGTGGGCAAGGTGCTTTTCTCAATGGTTCCATCGAATGCAGCGATGTATTGATGTAAATGGACGCTATTTTGAAAAGTTATAATAAAACTAATAACTTGCTAGAATGCTTAGTTTTTGATTTTCTAAGAACTTTCAGTTTGACCCTCGTAGTATTGTAAGCTGTGCGGCGTGTGCATGTTTCTTTGTCTGTCTGTCTCTCTCTCTCTCTTTCTTATAGAAAGCAAGCTAAAGCAAGCAAGGTGTCGCGACGATTATTTTTATTGAGTGTATGCAGGTTTTTCGTACATAATAAATGATAAAAAAAAATAATAATGATTCCTGACAGTGTTTCTGCACAAGTTCCGGATATTGCTGATGGAGTTAGGAACTTCGTTCCAACCGAGTGTCTCTTGACACCTTTAATTTTTTTTTATTAAAAGCATTTTTTTTCATACTCGAGAAAGAATTATTTTTGTTCTAAGCAGGGAAACGTGTTAATAATTAAATATATAACAATATAATTAATGAAATACTTGTACGTTGAGTAAAATGTATTTAAACATGATGCAGGTTGAAACGAGACCGACCAAGAAACGGCGGCGCAAACGGAGAACCACGCTGAGAGCCGAACCCACTGCTACCACGTGAGTATACACAATAAATAAATAAAAATGACGTGTATTTTTTTTAATATACTTAAGATATAACGTTTCTAGTGTTGCCATGTAAAGCATGTACTGAACACGTACTTACAGTTCATTTAAAAAGAGTAGACCACCTATGAAGGGGCCACCGTCTTTAACATACGTAATGTAACATACTACGAAAAGTTTTGCTCGGAGTTAATCCTTCAAAGACGAAGAGAAGACAAATTTTATAGTAAAATGCAGCGTTATCTTATTTAATTTCTTGTTAAATTAGGTTAAACACCATTTTAACATCATGTTATTGATTTCTCGAGCCCCGCTAAGAATAGTGAAAAACTATCCTGTGGGACCATAAACCATACGGATAACAGCTAGTTCTCTTTATGTACGGACTGTAGTTATGTATTCGAATGTTTTTAACAATTTACTTCTCTCTTGTTACTGATGATGACCCTGAGTGTTCCCCGCAGGCCTTCGGAGTGGGAGCAGTCGCTGCGGGTGGAGGTGTCCAGTGGGGAGCGGGAGGGGGGCCCCGTACTCACGGGCCTCTCCAGTGGGGAGGTCAGCAGCCGGGAGGACTGGCCAATAAGTGAGTACACTAGCGCCATTTACTTCCATCATCAAAACCGTCTGCTTGATTTATTCACCGATTTTAAAAAGGAGGATGTTCTCAATTTGACTATATGTTTGTTACGCGATTACTCGGTTCCAATTTTATAGTTTTTTTTTTCGTAATATAGGCCATGATTTCGAGGCGATCTCTTATTCATTTTATCATGATTATTGAGTTGTAATTATTAGCAGGATATTGATAAAATGTATGTGGTATCCTCTAGGAATTATTAGC
The DNA here is from genome assembly GCA_002245505.1 of Calephelis nemesis. Classification (NCBI taxonomy): domain Eukaryota; kingdom Metazoa; phylum Arthropoda; class Insecta; order Lepidoptera; family Riodinidae; genus Calephelis; species Calephelis nemesis. Next base: position 22,026 of record NJDD01003787.1, on the reverse strand, counting down.
TATCTAAAAAGAATGATCAAATGGCTACGTGGTACGGAATGAAATAGTTAGAGTTTATTTTTGCAGTTTTGAATTTATTTTTGCAGTTTTACTGCGCTTAATTATTTGTGACTTGTGATAGAGTGCTGTGCAACAACTTGCCCGGGTAAGGATTCACCACCTTACCTACTCTTGCCGCCATTATGACATTGGTGATGATTCTGCTGTTCACAAACTAAACATATTTTAGATGCTTGCTGTCTTTTTCAAATGAAAGAAAAACAACAACGAGATGGAACACTTTAGACATGTCAGACTAGTCCGGACATTTTAAATCGTGTTTTTTATCAACTTTTTCCGAGTGATAGATTAAAACGTCTGTAGGAATGACGTTTACGGACTAATTTGGCAGCACTAAAAGTGTTTTGTCTCTTTCTATCGTTCTCATGGAAAGAAGATAGCGATAACTTAAAATTAGTTTACAGAGTGCGCAACAAAGTTACCGCTATTATCATGTTTTAGTCTATTGACTATTTATACTTACAAAATAACGTGTTCTGACTGACTGACTGATTCATCATCGCCGAGCAAATACTCTTAAAGTTACAGCCATGGAATTTGGTAATTGGGGTCGTTTTATTGAGCCCACAAAGGACGGAATTTCGGAAATTCTACCCCTAAGGGGTTGTAATAGGGTGTGAAAGTGTATGTAAGAGTGGTATTTTTTACGTTAGAAACACGAAACTTTTTTTGGGCTACTTATTTAAAATGAGTAGATACGTATTTAAGCGTTTCTGGAAATTATGCCCCTAAGGGGGTGAAATAAGGTTTGAACGTTTGTATGCAAGTCCTTATAAATGGGCTATTGATGATAATAAATAGATATAATTTTAAAAAAAGTATCCATAGTTTTTTATTCAACCCCAGTTCAATAAATGTATTAACTATCACGCAAGCAAAGCCAGCTAGTACTTAATATATTATGTAATAGCTGTTGCCTACGGCTACGCCTGGGTTTTCCCGCCCGGATTAAAAGTAGCTGATATGTTAATCCAGGTTACAATCTATCTGTGTTCCAAATTTCAGACAAATCCGTTCAGCTATTCGAGCGTGAAAGAGTGACAAACAGACTCACATCCCTACATATTTTGCATTTATATTTATTTAATATAATATGTATTTCAGAGGTGTCGTACGTACGTCACGGAGGAACATCGTCACGCGCTCGCCATACTACTCGACAGGTAATATACACAATTGAAATATTGTACTTATACTTTTCATTGTCGACACTTGGTAGAATTCCATTGATTTTTTTTAATAACAAGTATTCTAGTTGGACTTTGTACTCTTGGAAAAATACAAGTTTAAAAAATGTGTATAAAAAAGGGATTGAAAGAAATTGTTGGTGTTACAATGAATAAAGGTGATGCTCTGTGGCTCGGTCATGAAGATAGAATGACAGACGGTTAAATCGCTCTGGTAGTATCCGAGGGTGGTGTCAAGAGTCTCCGAAACCGGTGTGTTTGTATGAAACGGGTAATAATAACTGGAGGAAGTCAGACAGGCCTGACAGTTATCCCCGTGTTGGTCCGAGCTCCTTTGCAGAATACACCATCTACCTTTCTTGCCAGGTAGCTCGTAAAAGGCGAGCATAGGCTTATCATCACTAACACCGTGACATCTGACTAGGTGGTAGAGTTTCGCAGCGACTTGCCCGGATTGGTACCACCGCCTTACCTATTCCTGCCGCCATAACGTCATGGCGTGTTCCGGTTCGGAGGGTAGGGTAGCCGGTAAACTTACTTTTGCTCGAGGCCTAACATCCTGACCTCAGGTTGGCAACGCACAATTACCATCTTTGGTGTCTCTAGGCGGCGTGAATTTCTTACCATCAGGAAATCCGTCTGCTTGTTTGCCTTCCTATAATATAAAAAAAAGTGTGGTGAGAGTTGGCACTCGATACTTTCTGCTTACCCTGTATAGGACATGACGTAAAGATATGCATGTGTGTGAAATTGTAAGCCCATCTATATCTATATATTAATTAATACGTGATGCCAAAACTTTAGACCCCTTTTTACAAAAATTGCGCGGACGGAGGAGCATAAAATTACACACTTATAGTTTATGTGTAGGAGAAGTGCAGAACGATAATATTATCCAATAATAATGCTTATAAAGTACATTAAATGAATAAATAAAACATTACCCACACTACCACGCATTTGACACACAAACAAATATATTTATGATAACGATAAAAGATCACAGATGGCTCACTAAAAAGTTTAGAAACAAAGTAGTTGGTCTTGAGAAATGAAGATGGCGTTCTTATCAACAAGATTATTTAAATGTATTGTCGGGCGAGAACTAGTATACTTAAAAAGCTATGTTCATATTACTACTATTGATATTATCATAATAAGTTCTCAATACGTATTAAAATGAATAATTGTAGCATTATTTGTAAATTGTATTAAAATAAACAAGCCCGTTAATATTTTTGTCCTTGTCGCAGACGCGTCACCGCAATAGGAGCGAAAAGGATAAGGCGTCGATTGGCGAGAGCCCCGTGAAGGTGGTGATGAGGAGCAACCTGACCTTCAACCTCGGGGACGAGGTGTTCCGCTGGCGGACCGACGATGTCGCGTACGTACCGCACCCGCACCGTGCATACACCCGCACCCGCACAGCGGCACACACATACCTTGTTCTTTATTATGTTCGGAATTAAACTTTTAGCCGATTTTCCTGATAACGCTTCTCCTATGTGATCATAGTTACCAAAGACGTTACTGGTATTTCTTCAACTCGAAGTTGATTGGTTACCTTGCGTAAATATGTCCTCCAAACTGTTTCATAATAATAACGTAATTAATATTTTTATTGCATTCACGTCAGATTCCGTTACAGTTAGTTGTTAACCATAACCATAATATGACACTTTTTTTGTTAAACATGATAATTCAAAGCACTGAGGTTGTGGGCAGAATGAGGTTAGTACTGATTCGGGCGTATCTTCGCTAGTAATGGCTATAGTGTTGGTCGTAGTCGTCGTCGTTCGATTCCGAACCAGACATTTGTGTAATGAACATAATAGAAAAATAAAATAAAAAGTCTTTAATTTCTCGAAAAAAATTAGTAGTTGTTGATAATTGTACAATATTTGAACAATTAAAAAAATTGCATACATTATGCATACAGTTTATACACTCAAAAATCTATTATATATCTATTATGTCATTTTTTTATAATACTTATGTTCTATCCTATATTCAGTTTGTTATATGAGGTATTAATTACTAAATTTGTATAGTGATGTACATATTGCGTCTGTGGTCTAGCGGTCCGGCGTCGGACTTGACGTCTTGAGGTCCCGGGTTCGATCCCTGGGTCGAACAATAAAAAAAGATGACCTTTCACGGGATTGGATAAATGCCCGGTTAGCGATAGGCTTGCCACCTATCACATTGTAGGACTTAGCGTCTTCGACTAGTCGTGTTTGCTTTGGTTGTGCCACAGCCTACCATTTCAAAAATATAGCGTGAATTTATTACCGCCTCGTTGTTCGAAGCTTAGGATACAAGCGAGGCTCGGATTCGATTCCCGACGGGAATCCAGTCTGCATTTCCAGGTCCGGCTGTTTATTAAATTTATTTTGGTATCTATTTAAGTATTTGTATGTATTAGTATCTTTGACTAACAATTATAATACAAACATATAAATTAACGCCAAGGCTAACCTTAATCTAAATTAATTTGTGTAATTTGTCGAGTGATATTTATTTATTTCTGTTTATTATTTAACAGCAATATTCTTAACGACCTCATAGCCCCGGCCACGGCCCGCGCCCCGACATACAGCGACGAAGACGTGCCGGAGAGGGAGCGAGACGGCGATAAGTACCGTCACGGGAGCGACAAGGACAGGTATGCACGTCGCGAGCAGGGCGTGAGGGAGCAGGAGGGAGATATAGATCGCTACAAGAGCGACAAGGATAGCAACAAGCTGCGTGATACAGAGGAGTATAGCCATCGCAACTCTGAAGACGCATCCTCTGATTCCTCCGCCGATAGCGACTAAAGGATACGAGCATGACTATGGTCACAGTTTATGTATAGTGAACGGGAAAAGCATAAAACCAATCTTCCATACGATAATCTATTTTTCGACTTCCAAAATATAGGTATCGTAACTTTTAACCTTCTAAAATGTTGATGAAAAAATATGTTTTTTTAATATAACAAAAAAAAAACATCTAACCTATCGTTGAAGCAAAAAAATTATTTTCTCCAAATTTTGAAGTAATATAGAAGGCATTTTCTCTCTTTCGGTGACTATGCCAACGAAAGAGAACTAACTACCAACCCCCCCTTAGTTTGTTTGCTCTGTACGCGACAATAGAATATTGTATGTTATTATATATTTATTGTCTGATTATATTCTATAAAACTAGACAATAGAATAAAATATTGTATTTTTTTAACATATTCCATTATCTAATATAAAAGTAATATAGTTAGAATCACAAACGTGAAGCATTTAAAAGACTTGAGAAATCCGTCCATTATTGTATATATTTAGTACAGTGGTTTTCAAATAGTTTTGTTGTTCCTTGTGCCGTTTATCTGTTTTGGTTTAGCCGCTAAATAGGTTTAAATCTTATATTTAGTAATTATTATTTATTATTTATTTTATATATTATATATAAAACGTGAATGTTTATTATTAATTTTGATTTGATGTACAATTTACAACTGTTTGGGAACCATTGATTTAGTTAGTCCTTATATGAGTAGTTGTGTGTAAATATGATGACTTAAAAGGCTCCTGTAATCTACGAACCGTAATTCGTTAATATAACCATTGGTAGTTTGCATAAAATGTTGCGTTGCTCTTAGCTACAAAAAATGTTTCAAATTAACAGTCGATACCGCATGACCGTAATTAATATTTTTACTATTCGTACAGTAAATTACCATTCGTAAGCGAACCGACTCCTTTCTTGTATGTAGAAACCAGGCATTAATTTAAAAGAATGGGTCAGAGCGCTCTCTGAGTGCAGGAGAAAGGTAGATGGTTTTTGTTGTCCGGAAAGTATACACCGTGTAAATGACAGCGTAACGAAAAATGAAGCCATGAATTATGTACATGATAGACATGCATATGTAGTTGGAATTTTGTGTCGGAAATATCATGAATTTTTCAAAAAAAATGTATTTTATTTTATTGATTTCACTAATAGTGCATTAATACTATCTAACGCAAGTTGTTTTTTATTTAATACCAAATAAATAACACATATTTTACTAAAAACAGCAATGTAATAAAATTGTGTATTAGGTCGGCACTTACAGCTCGCACGCTTTGTTCGCTATACATTGCGGGCTGAAAAACTACTAAATATTCAACCACTTGTTTCCGACAAAAACTGTTAACGGAATTTTGAAGTCTGACATGTATATAAACTACCACAGAAGTTTTTGTTACGGTGTCAAATACACCCTGTATATCAGTGTTATATGTGGCTTTGACAGGGTGAGTCAGGCTCGCTCGGATAGATTCATAGATTGTGTTATATGTTGTATATAATATTATGGAAACCAATTATAATATTTAAATATGTGTTGGAGAACGTCTAAGCTAAAATGACGGGTCCCACTATCACATTTATGCATACTAGTACATCTACGCTTATAAAACAAAGTCGTGTTAGTACTATTTACTACTAGTACTATTTATAACTCAAGAACGGTTGAAAATTGATAAGGAGATAGCTTTAAACCAGAAGTAGGACATTTTTTATTATATTCGGATGCGAGGATACTGGACAAAACAACACTAATTTTTCCCATGCAAACTGGTCGAGTGGAACGAAGTTCGCCGGAACAGCTAGTTTATAATATGCATACAATACACATAAAATATTTAAATGTAATTGGGCATTCAGTTACCTGATAGCAGACAATTACAAGATAGGTTTGCCTCAGTTTACCAGTATATATACATATATGTGTAATATCTTGTGTACGTGTGTATGTCACTGAAAAAACTAGACGACTGGAGCGATGTGTGCTCAAACACAATTTGGTCCACTGGAAACTGTTTTTTAATTGTTTTTTTATTTTTAAATTGTCGTTGATTTTGAAATGTTTTGCATTGGATCACACAGGCTGCGCTACTATCGGAGCATTAAATATTATTTAGTAGCTGTTAATGTAGCTGTACATTTATATTAACTAGTGGTCGCCCGTTGGTAGAAACCATCATAAATTTTAATATCTTGTTGATAAGAACCCGATCTTAATTTCTCAAGACCAACTACTTAACTTTATTGTAGAAAAGTCTTAATATCTAACATGTTATCTGTGAACTTTCACAAGTGCTGCCATCTGTGATAGCTTTGTGGTACATTTTGTTTCCCTTAAATACAGTTCTGTTTCGTACTACCTACAATCGAGTTGTTTTAATAAGATTTATGAATAGGTAGTGCGCCATCTGTGATCTTTTATCATCAATATATTTGTTTGTGTGTGTCAAATGCATGGTAGAGTGGGTAATGTTTTATTTATTGATTTAATGTACTTTATGAGAATTATAATTAAAAAATATTACCGTTCTGCACTTCTCCTACACATAAACTATAAGTGTACCAAAGTTTATGCTCCTGCGTCCACGCAATTTCACGTGAAAAGGGGTCCAAAGTTTTGGCATCACGTATTAATATACACCCTGACTTTTTAATCACCATCCAAATTTTAATATGTTGATTTTAAGCGAAAATAATTAAATACGTGTTTTTTCTTTTAGTATCCCTCAATACTAAAATATTAAGATATGACATCGCAAAGTGGTCTACAAAATATTGATGTTTACCGCTATCCCCGCGCACCGCCCATTGATAGTTTACGCGACAAGTGTAGTATTTTACGCACGACTAAGTAACCATGGAGAATTTATAATTCTATCGAGAAAATTATTTAAAATGAAAATTTTACCTATTTTTTTTAATAAATGGACTTATTTTAGGGATACTTTATGCCCAGAAAAAAATTGGATGTTGATAAAAAAAAATTGCTGTATAGATTATGTAGTGGGGCGCGTCATTTCAGCTTAGATGATGTATTAATTTTAAGATTCTTTAATGTCTTAAAGAAAATAGATATCGTGAAGTCACTACAGGTTTTATAATTACAGCAAATTTTAAATTTTATTATTGTCATTTTAACCCTAAGGTTAAGATCTAAGTTTTATGACTGGCGGTAGTCTTAAAAAGTAGCATAGAGTAGAAATACAGCAGTCATGTAGATTGTTGCCTGGACCACAGAATATATAGTGTTGCTAGTGTAAAAACTTAAGTTACTTACGTTTCTGATTTAAGTTGTTTTAAACTTGGTGCAATAAAACTGTAAGACTGAGAATTACTTGTTTTATTTTTTAAGATTATGCTGATTGCGTCTGCGCCTGGACTTTTTATAGTGGAAATACACTATTGTAATAATTCTAAGTAAAGTATGATTTATAACGACTGTACTCAATCGAAATTCAAGAGTAACCGTACAGGGTTATACTTCAAACTGGTAACGGATATGCCATTTTAGTTTATAATAAACAAATATTTTATTAGAATCTTTGAATTTTTTTGGGACCAAAATGTTAATAATCCTCTAGTACTGTATTCTAAAGTACCTAAAATCACATATCCCAATCCAATTTACCTGAAATTGAGCTTTAAGAGTAACCGTACCGTCGTGTATACAAGCTTTGCGATGTACAGTGCAAAATATATGAAAATTTGCAAAAGGTATTAAAATTATGGGCTCTGTGAGAAAAAGATGGGAGTACCACTGATACTTTTTAAGGAAAATTTGGTGTCTCATATACATTGAACAGATTTCACGTCTGAATATAGATCAATCCAATAATTCTTTGTCTTTCTTATTTGCGTTTTAAAATTACTTTGGCGTAGGGATATCGTGACTCCATCGTCAGCTAATGGTTAAGGAAATAAGACATGATCCGTCGAGAAGTTGGAATTTTACGCAAGAACACCGTAGCATTCATTATGTTGGCATTGCACCTTACTTTACATATTTTTTTGGTGTATAAACGTAGATGACAAGTATTGCTTACCATTGCATCTGTCTGCTCGTTTGTCTGTTATTAATATTTAAAAAATATTAACTGACCACGAGACAAAAAAAAAACGTAAAAAAAATAAGATTTATTTAACAATAATAAACTTTGGCGAATCACAATGAATGGCACGTTAGTTAAGGCGGACACACACGGTACTGCAAGTCTTGAACTCTGCTTTCAACTTTTATAGGCACTAATAATAATTAACAAAGTCTAAGTATTTACCATGAGTTGCTATAATTATTTGAGGTAATCTACGTATCGAAATCTTTAACGCTTTTCGTCTGTAATTTAGTTCTTTTCGTTACCAGTAGAGGCGCGGTTCAAAGTTTTCTCGCAAAAAAATACGTAGGCGCTAGTATAGCGCCGTAAACTGATGGTATAGGCTCTGGTAAATAAAATAGGATTCTATACAACAGAAAAAAAAAATGGCTTCAGACAGCCCAAGTTAAGATGAAATGGAGAAAGTTGAAGGAGGCCAACACCAAAGCGGTTGAAGAAGGCTTGAGATGATGATGATGATGATACAGCAGAAATAAACTAAAATATCAAACTTGTTAATTAAATTTTTAATATTTAATAATAATCACCCAAACCTGGAAAAGCAGATGTTTAAATGTTCGTCACACAAATGTCTGCACCAGTCGGGAATCGACCCAGAGCGTCGCACTTGGTTGATAGAGTTTGAGAGATTATAGGCGTGTACGCTAGCCCCTCGATCAACAAGGCGGTCAAAATTAAAGTGCCTTATGAAATACGTGATTGAATATGAAATACGAGTGATGTGCCGGATATCCGTATCCGCGTATAACAGAGTGTAAATTACCATTAATTTAGTGTTAAAACATAAAACAAACATTTGGCATTCTGTATCGAGGCTATCTCTAGCCCTAGACGATTTTGATTTTGGGGCCCTTCCTTTTTTTAAAAAAATTAAAATTGACGGTTTTTTTTGTAATTTCAGAATTTATAACACCTCATGTATCATCTTACGTACAGTTTATTAGATACCTACTTTTCTACACAAGCTTAGCTTTACCAACATAATTGCACAAGTAAGCGACGTGTGTGTCGGACCTTTACACTTGTAAATTATTTAATACTTTTTTTAATACTTTTTAACAACTATATCACATACATTTATATTTAATAGGAACATACGAGTACTAGTAATAAGATCTTAACTGACCATTTTTTCATGATAGAAAATTACCCTTCGATTTAAATCTAAAAAAACTAATAAGCAAACAAGCAATAAAATGAAGCGATTCATTTTATTTATTTTCCTGGGCTCCAATAGCGACAATTACATACTTTTAAAATGTGGATGGTAGGAAACGAAAGTAAAATTAAAAATAAAACCAAAAAATTAAACATTTCAATGTGATCAGATATTACAAGTTGTAATTAACAACATTCAGAAATGCAACAAGAACTTAATTTTTGTCACAATTAGTAACATAATCAGAAAATACGTAGAAGATATAGGAAGAGAAGGTGCTCATTGCAAATATTCTTATTACCGACTTCTAAAAGACATGGTTATAAATTCTTCTATTTTTTTTATATTCGTAACGCGATAACTCGGCTCATATTGATAGTCCTTCTTGTAAAGGTTGAAAATACGTGGAAGATATAAGAAGAGATCGTGCAATTTATTGCAAATATTCTTATTACCGACTTCAAAAAGAGGTTATAATAAATTCAACTAAATTTTTTTTTGCATTTGCAACGCGATAACACGGCTTATAACAACCCATATTGATGGTTCTTCTTGTAAAGGTTCATGATTCCGAGTGACTTTAATTTTATCAACCGATTAGTGGCTTTTAAGTTTTACTAAATAATGCATAAATTTCCAGCATCATTTTCAATGTTGTAAATATAGATGAACATTTATTAAGTAGTAGCTGTTGCCCGCGTGGTTAATGGTCCCACAGGAAAAAAATCGGGATAAAATCTATCCTATGTGTTAATCCAAGTAACCCTCTATGGGTGTGCAAAAATTTCATGAAAATCCGTTCATGAAAAAATTTATTCACAACACTTGCACTTTCCACAATATTAATATAAACTACAATAATAACAAAATAAAATACAAGTGTTGTGAATAAATTGTTTCAAGAATGGAATTCCACCGAGCACCGACGATAAGTACAGAAAAAAATCCGTTTAGCAGTTTTTGCGTTAAGGAGTTACATACAAACATTCCCATTTATAATATTAATAAGATAACTGAAAACCACTAGCGGGATGCTAATAAAATGTATGTGGGACCATCTCGGATTCGTTAGCTTTTATCTTTGGATAAAATAATTATCAAATCCAAACATGATAATGAAATAAATGTAATTGAAGACGAGCTCACTGTCATTCCTCTTGATATTTTTTGTCCTTAGAAGCATTATCTCCGAATTTTGAATTACTTATAACAATCAAAATTTCCATAAGCCCCATCTTTTCGTATAACCTTCACATCAGTTCAAAATCAGTCTACGCATTTGAAATAATCCAATATTTTCATGTAAAACTTATCAACGAACAGATTTCATGGCAAGATAAATGCGTCCTTACCACACTTAAGATGTTTTACACACACAAATTTTAGATAAACAGGGAAGGGTTTTTTAATTTCTAGATATTTTTTTTAGAAAATGTATCAGATTTTTAATACAAATTTAAAAATCACTGCCATGTAATACATAACATGCCTTAATATATATTTTTTTATAAAGATTATCAAAATCTTTTGGTAATAAAATGCATAACACATTTATTCAAAATTTTAAAGTAATATTTGTTGCGTTTGAAACAGTTATATATAGTTCGTCTTGTATATATTTTAGTTTTACAAAACTACATCTTTGAGATACCTAAATAATTTTCAATATTCTCATATCATGTGAATGTTTGGAAATGTCCTTTAAAATTAAAAATACACTTAATTTGAAAAAAAAACAAAGTAAACTAAAAAAAAATAAACAATATATAAAAAAATCGATTTTGAATCACGATGTACACTATTCATAGCATACAAGCCGTCCCCTGCCCCTGCCGACCTGGCCACCAACAGAGTTCCTAAAGGAGCCCGCCACGAAGGTATCCCTGCTCCAGGTTGGATGCGGCACATCTTCCTGCTCGTGTGGAACAGGACCTGGCCCTACGTCCCGGGTTGGCTCCTCGAAACTATACAGATCCGCATACTTACCTAAACTTAAGGAGCTTTGGAGATTCTGAAATAAATCAATTTTGTTTTAGATTCTCTGGAAAACATACAACCAAGGGCAAGGGCGTAGCCAGGATTCTGTACAGAGGTCGACAAAAAAAATCCAAAACCATATTGTTTTAAGCACATTTTTAAACTTCTTACTCCCCTTTAGGTACATTTAACCTTTTTGTGAACAAATTTCTTGCCTATGCTTAACATACATAGCTCAATTTAACGGTATTCCATCACACGGAGCGTTGCAGTACCATGTGAACGCTTTTTTAGGAAGGGGGGGGNNNNCCTGCCGTACCTCGCTACATACATGCATACAGCTATAAAATAATTATTGTAGTTTATTTAGTTCAATTATTATAACATGTTTTCATATATAAATAAGTGCAAATTTGTTATTTCAATTTAGGAATACTAACAATGACCATGTCCAAATCATACCTTTGACATACGGTATTATACAAACGGCACATTCTTACCATGCAAAAGTTCTGTATATATCTAGTACTATTAGGCTTCGGCCAAACCTACGCGACCAAATCAAAAGCGAAGCGGGAACAACTATCGCGCGACTACTACGCGACCGCGACGCGGGAACTCAGCGTCAGTAACGCGGGACGCACGTAGTACGTATTTATATGTATTAGTGTCGTTGATTTCACTACAGAGTTATATATTTAACGAGCGGCCCGCCCCGGCTTCACATGGGTATAAAACATTCATATTTATAAACCTTCCTCTTTAAACACTTATTAAAAAAACCGCATCATAATCCGTTGCGTAGTTTGAAAGATTTAAGCGTACAAAGGGACATAGGGACAGAGAACGCGACTTTGTTTTATACTATGTAGTGAAATTGATAACTTTGTGATAAAATCAGTTCGTGTAATTTGTACAGAAACGTTTTTTAGTTATTTATAAACTATGTAAAAGACGTGAGACTTCAATAACAGTTGACCAAAAAAGAGGTTCGCGGTTTACGTCGTAGTCACTTAGGTGTGCACGCCAGTATTTCATTGTAGTCGCCCTTGCTCGCTTCACTCTCAGATTTGGCCTAGACTTTATTTGGAAATTGTAGTAGATTTGATCTCTTCAGAAACGCTGAAAGTTTGGAAACTGACTTGCAACGAACTTGATATACCTGAACTTCTCAAGTTCAGGCATTTCAATTTCGTTGCTTACTGAACGTGTATAATCTAACTTATTAAATCTACGTAAATAAAAATCTCGTATTACGATGTATGCTTGGATTTTGAGATAAAAATATAATTTATTGATCTGATTTTGATCAAATTTTGCATCTTAAATTTGACTAAAATTAAAAACAAGATAATTTTCTGTATCCAACAAGCAAATATCGTAAAAATTTTGAAAAACTGCTAAGAATCCTAAAAATGGTTATACTTCTAAAAATTGTTAGAATCCTGAGAAATTTTCATATTTTGAAAAAATCATAATCCTGAAAAATGGTTAGAATGTTGAAAGACGGTCGGATTCTGAAATATGACTAGGATTCTAAAAATGGTCAGACCTGAAAAAAAACATTCTGAAGCTGATCTGAGCTGAAAAAATGTCAGAAAATGAAAACTGGTCACAATCCTCATAAATTCCCGTAAAAATAAAGAAATGAAGCGCATCACCTTCCGTCTGCGCGCCTCCCGCAGAAGCCGCCCAAGCAGCAGGGAGTGCGCGCGGACCGCCGCCCGCAGCTGGCGCGGGGACAGCACGCTCAGCGACCGCCCGTCTGCACAGCCCTCCGCGCCCAATGCTGGACAACAACCTCTTCGTCACCACACCCAGTTTTACCCAACTTTAATTTTAAATAGACATAATATACATCATTTTTACAGTAACTTATTGACGACCACGACATCGTCCGCGTGTATATGTAATAATATGTCAATCATTTTAATATAACGCTGGCAATTACAATAGTAAGAAAGTTTGTTTATCTACTGCTGTTTTACGGCTAAACCGCTAAACGGATTTCGATGAAACTTAATTGTTTTAATGTATATTTATATGTATGTTGTGAAGATGCCAGTTCAAACATAGGCTACTTTTTTAAATCGTAACTATTGTAGACGAAGTCGCAGGCATTATGCCAATAATACTTTAAATAAGAAACTCTATTTGTCTGGCTGTCTACCAATAGACAGATTTTTTCTAAAAAATAAATTCCACACAAAGGACTACAATGGGGGATGAAAATGTGTAAAGAAAATAAAGTAAGTATCTTCACGCCCATATCGCCGATGAAGGAGGCAGAGGCCCAACCATGGCACCCACGACTAGCCGAAGACACTAAGTCCCACAATGGGATAGATGGCAAGCCTATCTCCTACTGGGCACATATCTAATCCCGGGTAACGTTATTTTTAATAGAAAAATGATAATAAATAATTTAAATTTTTTCGTTACCCGACCCGGGCATCGAACCCGGAACCTCAAGAAGTCAAGTCCGACGCCGGACTAGACCACAGAGACGATGAAAAATTTGTATGAAATGTCTTTTATGCTATAAAAGTTCTTAGTAGGTAAACAACTATTTACAAATAATTTCGTTCTACCGAAATTTGTCCAGTAGTGAGTTTGGCCGAAGTCGGCTAAAGATTACAAAATTTTCGACCGATTATCGAAAATTCTTGACGTGTCTAGTACAATGTTGGCTGATCACTTACATTCAGGTAACGCCAGATCGAGCTCGGAGGAGTGTGGCACCACGTGGGCGCCCCGGATGAACTCGTGGACGCTGTCCACGGACTGCTCCGCGTCCTAACAACGGAAACAGAAATGTAGACCTTGCTATTGCAGCCGTCGTCGTGCAATCATTCAAAATGTTAGGAGTTTTGGCGCCATCGAGTGAAAAGATGATCCAAGTTTTTTCATAATTATTGAATTTCGTGTTGATATTGAGTAAAATTAGTTAATTTTGGTGGCATTTTGTACATTTTTTTTCAGTGAAAATGCACAAATAAAATAATCATAACTAAATTAGCGTATCGTGTATTTCCTCGTTGCCGCCAAATCTCACCACATGAGCTTGAGTAATGAGGCCACCGCTTCACCCAAGAGCCTGACATGACTCGCTGACAATTTATGACTGACGACTAATTACAATTGATTAAAATTGATATAAAATTTGATGCCAATATCTACTTGACTAATGGGAAAATACTAACGTGAAGGCTAAAACCCAAAGAAAAAAGAAATGAGTAGGTAATAATCAAAAACCTATTAAGAGGCAAGCATAGATTTTAATCTATATAGGCCAATACCGACGGCGGCGGTTTTTACTAGCGCCCGCAGCGGTCGTAGAACTGCGATTTTATTCCGAAACTCACGAGACCGCTAATTTGTGCGGTAACACAGGCGTGACGATTGAAATCATCGCTCGCAAACTTGTACGACTCTACGGGCGGGTGACCGCTGCCACGGGCGCTGCGGGTGTAAAACGAATTTTGAAATGTGATCTTACTTTATGCATATAAATCTACTTTCTACAGAACTGCGGGCTAACAACCGCCGTCGACGCGGGTAAAAACGGCGCCGTGACTGCTTAGGCTAAGTCAATAATAAAATAGTTTTTTGAATCTAGGACAACAGATTTTTTTAAAAAATAAATAGGTTATCATAAAAATCACCAAATACCATCTCAGGCCAACAAGTGAGCGTTCGCTGCACATCTTCCCACCAGTCCTTTGTGGCTGGGAATTCACCACCATCTACCATGTCTTCACCTATAACATTTTATAACATAACTAGGGGACCGCCCCAGCTTAGCATGGATATAAATAAAATATACATATATACCTACCCCTTTAAACACTTTACCTATTAAAAAAAACCGCATTAAAATCCGTTGCATGGTTTGAAAGATTAAAGCATACAAAGGGACAGAGAAAATTTTGATTAAACACAAGTTATAATATACTAGCTATTCCCGCGAACTTTGTTCCGCCCGTTCAGTTTGTATGGGAAAAATTAAAAATATTATTTTTCCCAGTTTCCTCATAATCGAACAGGATAACACGTATCCTATGTCCTTCTCCTGGTTCTAAGCTACCTCCCCACCAATTTTCAGCCTAATCGGTTGAGCCGATCTTGAGTTATAAATAGTGTGACTAACACCACTTTCCTTTAAATATATAGATTAGAATTTCAGATATTACAGAAGATAATGATTCATTAATTTCACATATGTTCTACAAGTAATGTACAAGTAAATGGTACCCGCAGCTTCACCTATATTACAATGGGGTTGAAAACTATCCCATCTTAAGTTTAACTAAGTTATACAAAGTTACAACAAAATTTGATTATAGGGGTTTAATAGTTTAAGAGTCTAAATAAAAAAATACCAATGTCTATATATGTGCCCCTTTAGCCTATTGGCTTGCCACCTATATTATTGTCTTCAGCTAGTCGTGGGAACACCCTGGCTGTGCCTCAGCCTACCTCTTCTGGGATATGGAAGTAAAGGATTATTTTTTTAACAGTAATTCTAAAATCTACTTCTGGGAATAGCAATTACAAATGAAGCTTGCCCCAAAAATATATATTTTCATTGTAAATTATTGCAAATGGAGTTTAACCAGGGCAGCATATTAAACTACTGCCAAATCAGATTGTTCTTTTAGATTTTACTACAATGCCCTCTTACCTCTCCAAGCATCCCCTTCATCTTCCATCCAACCTGTTTCCATCAGCACATCTTTATGGTTGTCACTAGAAAAGTTTATCCAGTATTCCTCATTGTCAAAACCAATTGAATCTACACTTTGATTTTGTATAGGAAATTCAATGTGGTTAGTTAAAATTGGTTCTGATTGTACTTCCAATCCACCTAACTGTGCTGCTTGCATTAATGTCTGAAGCCTCTCATGGATCCATGTTTTTTTTGGATTGTCTGACTTTTCGACTGAATCTTGAGATTTGCTGGTCGGTCGCTGCTTTGTTGACTCTAGCAATTTGTTTTCTGTATTTGACCGTAACTTTGCATCAGTGTGTAAAAAAGATATTGTTTCTACAGTTGGTGAGTTGTAGTCAATATTTGAATTTTGTGAATTTGTGGGCAATATGACAACAGGCTCTAACCATTGCTGTGATAATTTTTGGCTTTTCTGTGGGCTTGCCTTCTGTGAATTTGTCCAATCTGTGCAGGTGAGTGTAATATAAAATTAAAATATGTCAAGTTACCACTAAATAAAATACATTTAATTTCATAATTTAGTAAAAAATGTTCATTTTCACTTACTTACTCTGTGGTATTGTAATCATAAATAATGAGAAAATTTATATTTTGAAATCTGAGGGCTTTTAAATCAATCTCCTGAATGTCCTATCAAGATCACCCAGATCCGAAGTTCATGCTTCTACACTCCATTCTAATATGATATGTTGCAGGGCGCAAGTGCATCTTGTTGCTGCTGCTACAGTCAACTTTTTTCAAAAATAGGAAGGCAAAGAAGATAGCAAATTTCCTGATAGTAAGAGATACTTGTTATATGTAAACATAAAAGATGGTGTCTATGTGTATCACATAAATCAACATTCTGGCTATGCTACATTACAAATTGAAACATGGCAATCCCTGGAATATAGAAAAGTAAACTAGTATCAATCCAGGCTAACTATTGCAGGACTCTATCACCTAGTTTACTCAATATTTCTAACTAGCTGTTGCCCGAAGTGTTTCTGGTGTGGTTAATGGTTCAATAGGAACATCTTTTAGGATAAAAAACTATCCTATGTGTTAATCCAAGTTACTCTCTATGTGTGTGCCAAATTTGATGAAAATTGGTTCAGCGGTTTTGCGTAAAGAAGTAAACAACAAATAAATACTTAAACAATCAAACTTTCGCATTTATAATATGAACAGGGTAATAGAATAGGATTCTTATGAAAGGTAATATCTATACTTATAATATCTATACTAATATCTATAATAATATCTACACTCGTTACTCTCTGCCTACCCCGTAAGGGACTTGGCGTGAAGATATGTATGTATGTAATATCTATACTTGCCAAGATCAGATTCACAGAAGGCCACATTGTGTAGGCTTGTCCCTCCAGTATGATGATCATCTACATGTGGGTGCACAATCTCATTCTGATTTTCATCTACATTATATGTTATGTTAAGTAGTTTCCTGCAATTTGTGTATACATACATTTAATTAGTAAGTGCAAAATAAAATAAGCAGCTGGGACAAAACAACCAGGCATTTGCTTTGCAGATGTAATGTGGTTACATATAAATTTATATTTTTTTATAATTGATTAAATTTACTAAAATATAAATGACACATTATTTTTATTTTGTAGATTTCATTTACTGCACTTTGTCAGATTCTATTTTTTCTATGCATATACAGACTCAACATAACACTGATATAGGTTTCAGTTACTTTTTATCCTAATCACTAAAATGGTTGAACAAAACGTCTTTAAAATGCTGACTAGGTCTTGTCAAGAATTTCAAAATATTTATTTTTTGAGTTGTGAGACCTTTCAATTATTTTTTTAAATAATTAAATGCTTACAAGTTCTTGTATTACAAAATAGAAGAAAAGGTAATAAAAAAGTTCACATAAAAAAAATTTGATTCTGGTTTTAGGCGTAGAAAGCATATATTACATTATATTGTACAACCCATACAAATTAACTATGCAGCTCGAAGTGTGACTTTTTTGTCATTTTTCATTCAAGTATCATTTTTTTATATTGATATAAGATTGGTTCAATAACAGTAACAAATATGCTATGTTCATGATATGGTAAGGTAATGCAGAGCGCCGCGCGGGGCAGCAGGAGAGGAGTCGCATTCCAGTTGCGCGAAAAGTTGATTCGTAAAGTTATAGATGCACTTTACAAGTAACAACACAGCTTAACAATGTGAAGTTTAAATATGGTAAATATCTGCTGCAAGTTTATTGTAAAAATGTGCAAGGGATTCATCGGGCTGTCTTTAAATATTAAAACCCGCCTGCCCCTGCGCCGTCAAAGTTGGGATATACAACTCAAAATAAAATGGAATAAAAAAACACTTACTCTCTAGGTTGCTTTATCGGTACTTTATCTTTAAGAACCTCTGCACATAACTTCCAATTCTTCTGCTTTTTATAAAACTCTAAACGATAAATAGCAATGAGATCTGTTTTTTCGATTTTTGATTTCGATTCTCGCGAAACCATTTTACATTACGTAAACAACTTTTAAAAACAATTTTAACTTTAGGTAGTTTACTTTACACTATCGGCAATTAATTGTAGTCAGTTGTACTACATTGCAATCTGTGACAACATCTACAATTTATCGTAAAGAGGGTGAATTGTGAAAAACAAAACTAAACGTACATGATACAAAGATTTATTTTTGCCGGCTTGATAGTTAACAAGTGGTTGACAACAGTTGACAATTTGGTTGACAAATGGGCAAATGGGAAATGACAAATAGTGATGCCACGTAGCAAAATAAAATACACCGGTTTGGGTCTTACAAGTCAAAATCTAGGGTTAAAGTTTTTACAAAAAATACACTAAATTATATTGTAAAAATGCATTCAAACAAACGTATCACGCTAACTTAAACTTGCTAAAAGTTAAAAGTATATCTTCTTACTATTAATTTGAAGTTATAATTAAGAGGGAGTGCGCAAGGGAGCTCTTGTCGCATGAAAGAGATGAACATGATCAAAAAGGAAAGTATAATATCTGAACATGATGTCGTGTCAACAAAAACTGCTAGCGCGTGCTTAGCCTTTACACAAAAGGGCGTTGTCCTTTTGTCACAGTGTCAATAGTCAAAAAATTAAGGTCCTCCAGTTCCAAAAATTAAATTCGTTTTATTTTATAATTGCACTTCTCCGTTATTCCTGTATTTCTGATAACGTAAATCTTTTTTTTGGAGTTTACTTTACTAAAACGATTTGAGTTATAAGGCCCGGTACGGAAATTTCATGAGGAGTAAAATCAAGTGTAACACGAAAAGTCGAGGCGTTACGTAGAAAGAGATAAACATATATATTTATTGGATTGAACGTGTAAAAGAATCAGATGGAATATATTACACAGCGTATCCAATTCTCGGGATCTCCTCCTGCGCGATACTTCTTAGTCTCCGTGCAGGAGGAGTCGCTATCTATCAAAATACTGACTATTTGGATCACACTTTTAATGTCTACGATGATACTAATTTATGAAGAATTAACATATGCAACTAAATCTGCTGTACAATATTTGATGTACACTTTTCCATTTTGAGTGGGCAACTGAGTTAGATTATCAGCCCCCTGGTTACATAAGCACAATTACATTCAAACATAATCCAAGATAA
The DNA here is from genome assembly GCA_002245505.1 of Calephelis nemesis. NCBI lineage: Eukaryota > Metazoa > Arthropoda > Insecta > Lepidoptera > Riodinidae > Calephelis > Calephelis nemesis. The sequence goes on along the minus strand of NJDD01003787.1, from coordinate 2,344 downwards.
GTTTCAAATTTAATGTAATTAATAGCATATATTTACACCTTTTCATTTACATTTTGAAACATGTAGTATCCAAATCTATTCCTTAAAAACATTTTTGTATTTGTAAAATAATGAAAATAGGTATTTATATTATATAATTTATTACAGTTTGATGTTTCCCTGAAATTGGAGAAAATAGCGATAAATTCTGTTTTTCTACCTTTGTAAGATAAGGATCTTTTTGACACATAAAAATTTTGCTTTATAAGAATTTACAGACTACCTATACGAATTTTCTAAATTTTTCCAGATTCAAGAAATTAAAAAAAAACGGGGAAAATGGCGAAAATGCTGCTTTTTTAACTTTGTAAGAGAAGGATCTAATACCTAGTTCCAACCATTAGTTCCAACATAGAAAAATGAATATATTTAGAGGTCAATGAGTTCCAAGGATTTTTGACCCATAACAATGTGTTAAAATTTTTACGTCCGAATTTCCTAAATTGTCCTAAATTCTGTAAATAGTTTAAATATTTTTATGTATTTTTTTCAGAAAATTACTGTAACACGAAAAAAAAAACACTTAATTTAGTAAAAAATCACTAACGTGGCAATAGTGCTGGTAAACTGGAAATGCGAAAAGTGAAAACTAAAAAGTTCGTGTTAGAATGGTAGCTAGAGTGGCAGGTGGTAACTTGAAGGAATGGGTGGCAGTCAGGCAAAAAAAAAAACAAAATAGATTAGTTTATAGAATGATAGCTATTGATTCGCTATCTATATAATATCTGCGGTTCACAAATTAAACTTATTTTAGATGCAAGCTATCTTTTTCAAACGAAACAAAAACAAAAGAGTTGGAACATTTGAGATTAGTTGGGACTTGTCAAATTTTTAAAATTCAATTAATTAGTGTGAATAATATTTTGTAACATATTATGTTTGTGACATATTATGCAATAAATTTGATTTGATTTAATTTAAAATTGGAATGTTTTTAATCAACATTTTCCGAGTGATAGATTTACTGCCTTATTCATAAAAAATAGTTAAGTAACCTCCTAAGCATTGCTTAACTAATCATTTGATTAAGCCTTAAGCATTGCTTAAAAATTTGTTATTCATAAAGTTCATTTTGACATTGCTTAGCTAAATACTGCTTAACTTGGTAGGTTTTGGTAGAAATGTGGCTGTATGCGTATTTCTTTTGCTAAAACTGCTAAAAGTGGATTAAACAATTGTCATCCGTTATCAAGTTGATAATATCAACATCGTTGTTTCTGAATACGGTGTCGGACATCTATAACCTCTTGCTAAAGAGTATTTATATTTCTACAATAAAATACTCGTACATATTGTACTACAATAAAATTAAATTTATTAGAGTAAATAAAGTTGATGCAACATAGACACAAAACGTTTAAACTGATACACTGCATTACAAAAATAATGTTTTTAATGCATCTACATTATGTTACTAAGCTAAATATAAAAATGATGTCATTTCTGTAATATTTTCCCCGTGTTGGCTCGAGTTCCTTTGTAAAAGTAAAAAGTATCTTCACGCCCATATCCCCGAAGAGGTAGGCAGAGGCACAACCAGGGCACTCACGACTAGCCGAAGATACTAAGTCCCATAATGGGATAGGTGGCAAGCCTATCGCCAACCGGGCACGTTTCCAATCCCGACCAACATTTTTTTTAATTAGAAAATTGGAAAAATCTAATTTTCTTTTTGGTGGTCGACCCGGGATTCGAACCCGAGACCTCATGCAGTCAAGTCCAAGACCCGGACCGCTCGACCACTGAGGCGAGAGTTCCTTTGTAGAAAGTAGAATAGACCATCTACCATCTAACAGAAGTTAAACAGCGCGTAAAAATCGAGCATAGGCTTACCGTCACTAGCATCGAGACAACTTACTAGGAGGTGAATTTCGCAGCGACTCACCGGGATCGGTACCACCGACTTACATATTCCTGCCGCCATAACGTCAGCGCTTGCTGTTGAATTGTTCCGGTTCGTAGAGTAAAGTAGCCGGTAAACCGCCTCGTTGGTCGAGTGGCTAGCGTATTCGCCTAACTGCATCGACGAACCACGAGGCTTGGGTTCGATTCCCAACGGGGGCAGGCATTTGTGTGATGAACATTTAGATGTCTGCATTTCCGGGTCTGGGTGTTTATTAAATTTATTCTGGTATCTATTTAAGTATTTCTATGTAATAGTATCGTTGACTAACACCCATAACACAAGCATATATAATTTGCTTACTTTGGGGTTAGATTCAATTTGTGTAATTTGTCCAGGGATATTTATAAACTTACTTTTGCTCGGGGCTTGATATCCCAGCCTCAGGTTGGAATCTCACCA
>NJDD01003786.1:18772-57721 GCA_002245505.1 Calephelis nemesis | reverse complement strand
AAAAAAAAAAAAAAAAAAAAGATTTGGAACATACAACGGCGTTTTATTTGTAATAACGAACGTACCACAAATCCTAACCTATACTAATCCCGGATCCATAATTGGACATGTTCCCAGTGGGTGATAGGTTTATACATTGTGATACTGACACATAGATGTCAGTACATATAAATGTACTGACATCTATATATATACTACCTAAGTGTATACACTGTGCAGCTTAGTGTCTTCGGCTAATCGTGAGTGCCCGGTAGTACCTCTGCCTATATAGACGCAAAGATACTTTTTTTCACTAGCTTTGTCTTCATAACAATGTTATACCTAAACTCCATTTCGGATATGTCCGTACAGACTTGAAGACACTTGTTTTTAATGTTGTCGGCTGTCTAATACCGATTGTGCTAAAACTTTGCATGTATCGGATGACAATGCAAAAATATTATGAAGTTGTTCTCATGACGGAACAGGAAGGTGGAAACAAGAACTCATAACGTTCTCAACATTATCCTATTGTTTTTGGGATTATTTCTTAAGTCTATGTATCTTGACTGTATACATATCTTGACACAAGCCTATCGCTGGAAATAGCCCATAAAAAAATCGTGTCGCAAAAAAATTGTTTAAACTTATTTCGTACCTACTCGTATCATATCGTATCGTACAACGAGTACTCTCTACTCTCTAGTTAGAATATTTTGAGTTTTTAGTTGTTGATCGAGTGGCTAGCGTACACGCCTAACTAAATCGACCGACCGCAAGGCTCGGGTTCGATTCCCGACGAGGGCAGGCATTTGTGTAACATTTAGATGTCTGCACTTCCTAGTCTGGGTGTTTATTAAAATTATTCTGGTATCTTTTTAAGTATTTCTATGTATTAGTATCGTACTAACACCCATAACACAAGCAAATAATTTGCTTACTTTGGGGTTAGAATATGTATTGTTATTATTATTTTAAATTACACTTTTATTATTTATATATAATGAGAATCCAGCGTTTTATTGCTTTAACTTAAAAAAAACGTAATGACCAAAATGGCGACTATAAAGTGACATTACCTGCCGCGGAACTGGTATCGTGAGGCATCAGAAAGCATGACTTCCTCATTCGTCGCACCAAGAAAGCAAACTTGCAATCCTTGAACCAGTAAAGTTCATTAGCATTTTCAAAGCAAAAGGTCGCCTTTGTACTTACAAACTGGAATGAATGTTTTACTGAAATAAGGTAAAAAAACTTTCAATTGCGTGCATATCTATACACCTATCTTGAGTACATATCTGGGCTAGTAAATAATATAATAATAAAAAATTATGGATAAAAGATTGACAATACGAATATAGGTAGATGTAGGGACCCGGGGAGAACGTGGTTGACATTCCACGATCAGATCACTCGGGTGTTATCCAAATGTGGTGTCGAGAGTCTCCGCAACCGGCATGTTTGTATGAAAAGGGTAATTAAGGTGGGGGAAGCCAGACAGGTCTTCCAGAATAATTAGATCTGGCAGTTGATACTCTCTGCCTACCGCTTAAGGGACTTGGCGTGAAGATCTGTATGTATGTATAATAACACAAATATAAAAAGAATTTTTGTTTTAACTATACAAAAGAAATAAATTGTGCCAATACCAGTTCCAAAGTTCACAGTGTGGCTGTATGTTAGTGTATTTGTATGCGTGTGTGTTACAACACTTGTAGACATACACATATTGACACATATTTTACATATTAACACATATTTTAACAACACAATATAAATAATCAACGCATACATATGTTAGCCGGCAAACTTACTTGTATTTATATCTTTATCACCTTCAAAAAATATGTCTGCTTTGAGAGGTGAACAGTATTTCCATATTATAGAAAATAAAATTTAGTTACGAGTATTTTGAACCAGTGTAGGCCAACCTAGTGTGTTTGGTGACAAAATGTGTTAAATAAAAAAAATAATTAATATTTGTAGTGTAAATAGCGCCTCTGTGGTCTAGCGATACAGTTGTTGGACTTGACTGCTTGAGGTCCCGGGTTCGAATCCTGGGTCGGGCAACAAAAGAAAATTGGATTTTTCCAATTTTTCAATAAAAAAAAGTTGCTCGGGATTGGAAATGTGCCCGGTTGGCGATAGGCTTGTCACCTATCACATTGTGGGACTTAGTGTCTTCGGCTAGCCGTGGGCGCCCTGGTTGTGCCTCTGCCTACCTCTGGGGATATGGGCTTGAAGATACTTTTTTTAAATAGACAAAAACTAACAGAAAGTTTTCTTTCCAGTGGAAGATGCCAGCGGCAGGTACACGTCTATGTTCTACTGGGGCAACAACTACTGGACCGGCTCCGCGGAACTCTGCAAGATCCTCAACAACCAGCACGCCCCCCACCGCAACCACAACCGTACGTATTTACACACTTTTATAATTTCTACATGCATTAAATATAACAAATAAAACTTCAAAAGAATTGAGTTTGTTAAGTTAAAATAATCTTTAAAAAAATAATTCAGAGCCGATTTGCCTGTATGATCTGTATGATCTACATCATGAAAAAGTGCATAATTTTAAGCACATATTCACCGGATGAAACAACCTTAAACCTCAAGCAATTGGTACAATTTAGCAGATATTTTTTACCTAAAATATCACTTTGATTATATGTCATATCCATGATAGAAATATATCCTTCAGAAATAGTAAGAAACTACATGTGCCTAATCAAAAACTTAATATTTATAAAAATAATGTATATTGCATGTCCATTCGTATATATAACCAAATTCCTGATAGTCTGAAATCACTTCCAGTAAAAAGAAATGAAAATGTTACGTAAAATTACATGTTACCATAGACCAGTGGTTTCTATCCTTTCTGCTGTGAAGATCAACTTGAGAACAAGTTAAGGGTTTAAGATCTTTATGTATATTTTTTTATTATGTAAAAAAAAGTTTTATTAAAAAAGTATTAAAAAGTTTTTTTTTAATCTAATAGTAATAATAACACGTATATATATTATCATTTATTTTTACGTTGTAATCATAATTATTATTAGCAGTTTCACATAGTTCCTTACTATTTACACCATTTGTATTTAAAATATATTCAAAATTTGAAAATAAAATCTTGTAGGTACTGGCTTCACCTCTAAGATCGACCGTGAAAACTCTCGTGATCGACGTTTGGGCACCACTGCCATAGACCATATTTAAATTGGGATTTTTAAACAAAAATAAATATTTTACATCCGTTTACTATTCCAATTCTAAAACTATATGAGACTATTGTAAAAAGGAATAAAACATTTGGTAGAAATATAAATATGTTTTTATTTTATAAATCTATTATACGACTTTTTCCTAAAAAAAACACCGGCGTAACAATAACGTTTGTCGTACCTATAAAAAATATTTAGTCCATGTTAAAGAAGTTTTTTTTTAATTTACCATTCATATAATGCGTTCCCGTTGTCTAGAATAATAATATTAACATGTGAAGCAAAAGCTTTGAACCCCTTTTTACGAAAAAGGGAGCATAAAATTTAGCACACTTATAGTTTACGTGTAGGAGAAATGCAGAACGCTAATATTTTTCAATAATAACGCTTAAAAAATACCTACATTAAATCAATTAATAAAACATTACCCACACTACTATGCATTTGACACACACAAACAAATTTATTGATGATAACGATAAAAGATCACAGATGGCGCACTAAAAAGTTTAGAAACAAAGTAGTTGGTCTTGAGAAATGAAGATGGCATTCTTATCAACAAGTGTTCAAACTTTCTTCAGATAGGGATTGTGATTTCATATTAAAACTTATTTCAGTTGTTTTTTTTGTTTAATATTATGAATAAGTATGTCGGGAGTTATTGAACATTTTTAATGTCTTCGTAACTGGAATGCGTTCATCACAGACAAGACGACAAGACAAGAAAACGTGTTCTCCTCACAGCCATAGCTCTTGCAATAAAACTATAACAAGAATCACTACATAGCATAAAACAAGTCGTTTCTTCTGTCCCTATGTATCTTTGTATGCTTAAATGGTTAAAACTACACAGCGGATTTTGATGCAGTTTGTTTTAAAAGATAAACTGATTCAAGGGGAAGGTTAATATGTATATTTTATACCCGTGCGAAACCGAGGCAGGCCGCTCATATTATATAAAGAGCAAATTCGTTTTACGCGTTTTGACCCGTTTATTTATTTAAATCAATGTCAGCAGCTATAAACGAAGACAGTGAAAATGACTCACGTCCAATATCAAATATTTCAATAAATTTAATTCAGAGCAATATTTGCGGACCGGTTCTGCGACACAAATTACATGCGACACCTTGAAGATATTTACCAAAGCAAAATTTATGGCCTGCCATTGAAAGCTGCCAGTTTCAATAAACGCACACACTCTCGTGCTTTACATAAATATTGCTAAAGTGTTATGTAAATTACTCACTTATTCGGCTTATGTAATAAACTAGATTTGGTAATACTACGTTTAAGCAAGAAGTAATAAATAGTTTGTAGTCCGCGAATCGGTATTGTTCGCCTCTCTACTTTTATTATGTTACTAGCGGCCCTCCCTGGCTTTATAAACCTTCCTCTTCAGTCACTTTATCGATTAAAAAAACTGCATCAAAATCACTTGCGTAGTTTTAAAGATTTAAGCATACAAAGATACATAGAGACAGAGAAAGCGACTTTGTTTTATACTACGTAGTGATGTATCGCCTCTTAGTCTAGTGGCCCGATGTTAGCATTGACTACACGAGATCTCTAGTTCGAGTATTGGGACAGGCAATGTATTTTCCAATTTTATAAAACATAAACCAAAAATTTTAATCATAAAAACAATAAACTCGATTGCATACAAATACATAAAGTTAAATAAAATACTAAAAACAACACAACCTCGCCGTTGTGGTCTTGTGGACCGGAGTGGGACTTGACTTCTTGAAGTCTCGGGTTTGATCCCCGGGTAAGGCACTAAAAATAAAAAATGTGCATTTTCAATTTTTCAGTAAAAATAACGTTTCCTGGGATTGAATCAGGGTGCGCCGACTCCCTAAAAACTTATGAAGTGCCTTTTTTCCTGATTTATTTTTGAAAAAAATGTTCTCTAGTTTTATATAAATAGATAATATTTGCCTCAATAGGTAAAACCAGTTCGTTTTCGTTTGCCAATTATTACCAGGCAGCTCGTAAAAGGCGAGCATAGACTTACCATCACTAACACCGTGACATCCGACTAGGTGGTGGAGTTTCGCAGCGACTCGCCCGGATTGGTACCACCGCCTTACCTATTCCTGCCGCCATAACGTCATGACGTGTTCTGGTTCGGAGGGTAAGATAGCCAGTAAACTTACTTTAGCTCGAAGCCTAACTCGAAATTTTAAAAGCTATTTTTGGAACATTTATAGTGTGGTCTTCGTGTTCATGATCAGAACTCTTTGGACTCTTACGATACCTTTCGTCTTACGCCTGAATCTGGAAGTTTTAAATTCAACCTCGACATCTAATTTTTTAATAATTTTCTTGTCATCATTTACAAAATCACAATTTTCGATTTTGTAACTGATGCCATGAAAATTTATTGCGTTGTGTTCATAAACTCCCCCGTTTTTCCCCCGTGTTGGTCCGGGCTCGTTTGTAGAATAGACCATCTGCCTTCCTGTGCCAGGTAGCTCGTAAAAGGCGAGCATAGGCTTGCCGTCACTAACGCCGTGACATGTGACTAGGTGGTAGAGTTCCGCAGCGACTCGCCCGGATTGGTACCACCGCCTTACCTATTCCTACCGCCATAACGTCATGACGTGTTCCGGTTCAGAGGGTAAGGTAGCCGGTTAACTTAATTTTTCTCGAGGCCTAACATCCCCGCCTCTGGTTGGCCACGCACCATTACCACATTTGGTGTCTCTAGGCGGCGGGAATTTCTTACCATCAGGAAATCCGTCTGCTTGTTTGCCTTCCAATGTTATAAAAAAAAACTCATGGGGATGCTCTTTCGATTTTAACGCTGTAATTATTGTAAACTAAAACCCAAAGCGCAAAATTAAACCACAAACGTGAATATTATCTTGTGACACTAGTAGAATTACCCCATAAAAGGAAACTGTACCTCAAGCAGATCCAATGTAACCGTGCTATGCTACCAATGCTGCTTGTTATCCAGCTAAATAAACTGGAACATTCCCTTATACCGCGGGAGGTCGTTGTTTTTTTTTTGTAAGAGGTAACCGCATCCCATAGACACCATAGGTGCGTCGCTGTCCTGTAGCCGGGGTGCACAAGTCTGTCGGCGTCCCTGCTCTTTGGACTGGAACTTGAAATTGTCATTATGGCAACAGAAATAGGTAAGGTGATGGATCCCTGCCTGAGCAAGTTCCTGCACAGTACTCTACCACCAGTGGTCTTCTTAGTAATTATCTGTTTTGCCTTGCTCGCCTCTTACGATCCGCCAGGCAGAAAGCCTGACTACTGAGAGGGCCCGGAAAATCTTAGAGGAAAGCAATGCGTGTGCGCATTTGTCAGGGATGATATTTGTTTTCGGCGCATCGGCAATCTTAAGGTATCTGTTGACACCCTCTAGGACCTTTCGACCACTGCTTAATTCGGACCTTTACTAAGTACAGCTGCAACCATCTGGCCAACGACGAGTGTGACATTATAGGTCAGCAGTTTTTTTTATGATATTGGAAGGCAAACAAGCAGACGGATTTCCTGATGGTAAGAAATTCACGACGCCTAGAGACACCAAAATCCGATGCATTTTTGCATCTTACTCATCTTGAAAAATTTGCTTCTCTCAAGTTCGCCCACATTGCTGATGCCATCTCTGATGTGGTGTTGTAGGGTTTAGAAATTTATGATCCCATTTCTTCACTGCCCATTGGTGGCAAGCCCAAACCTTGGTTCAGTCGTACCTTTAAGACGGCACTTAGCCGTAAGCGAAAATGCTTACAAGTAACAGGTTTGGGCCGCAGGAGCAAGGTCATGTGATGACAACACCAGCTCTCTTTAAAACGAGTATAACTCTGCTTCAAGGTTTTTCGAAAGAGCCATTGATGTGGCAAAGTCTGAGCACATTAGCAGAAATGGCGAGAAATTAGCTGTCTTGCCTTCCGGCATACGAGCTTTCTGGTCTCTTGCCAAAGCTGTCTATGTTCGACTTGGCAAAGCCATCTATACCCTGTAATGATGACTAACAGGCCTATGATGCTATTGAGAAATCTGAACTTCTGGGATCTCTTTTTGATTCCAACTCAACTTTAGACGACCATGCAAACACGCCTCCTATCATCCTACGATATGAAGTGTCTATTCCAGAAATAAAGTTCTTGCAGAGTTCAGTGCTAGAGAGCTTAGTTTATTTCACAAACTGATGGGCGCCAACTGTTAAAGGAAATTTACAGGCATTGTCTGTTGATTTAAACATGTCTAAAGCTTTTGATCGGAGGTGGCACAAGGCGTTCCTATCGAAACTTTCTTCTTACGGTCTTCCTGCCGCCAATATTCCTCCTTCCAATCCACCCAGTAACCAGAACGCAGCACCAAGTCGAGGTACGGTCTCCCGGGAGACAGCCCTTGGTGCTGGCGTTGTAGGTAACACCCCCATACATTTAAATAATGATGTCTCGGGCTGAGCACTCTGCTCGGCCCACAAAGCTCGGTGAAGTTGCATAAAATCGCGAGATTAGCAACAAATTAGTCATTCAAAAAAAAACGTTCTTCCTGAGGAATCAATCAACTGGGTCACTGTGACTGTGAGCGCTGTATGTGTGAGACTGTGAGCTTTCAAATCGGCTTGATTAATTTACGTTGCGAAGAGATGATGGGTCATTCAGTATTTTTTACCGCATTTATCATGAGGAAGCTTTAAGGAATTGTTTGGTTTGATTCCTGGAACTGAGTTTTACTTTGGCACAACGCATCAGAGTTTAATACCTTGATGCGCGATAGTCCAAAGACATTTCTTACCCGTACTTTTATGGAACCACTTACTAACGGCAGTATTTCCAACCGAAGACTTAGGATCCTTTAAAAAAAAGGGCGGACATATTCCTTGAATCCCGCAACTCATCGTTGATACTCTTAGTACTGCAGATGTCCGTGGGCGGCGACGATCGCTTTCCATCAAGTGGTAACTTGCTCGTTTGCCTTCTCTTACATAAAAAAGGAATTTAATTTGTTTTATTAGTTCCATGATATTTATTTATTAATTCATTTTGTCAAAACAAGGGAAAATTTAAATTGGTCTAAGTGGCCCGTCATGGATTATATAAAAGATTTTGATAGATCACTACATGATTATTATATAAGTAATTCTAGAAAAACAACCCGGACACGTGGAAATACATTTTATGTTACATTTTTCGCACATCGCTACAATTACCACTTACCTAATAAAACTACTAGATCCCATAAAATTATTATAGATCATTTACTGGCAGTTTATTATTCAAGTTCATTAGCAATGTTTTATGTAGAAATAATAACTAATTAAAGCAGAGGGAAAATACCGTCTTTACAGAATTGGTCGGACTTGCACATGATTCTGGTCAAGCACGAGTCTGATACTTTTACGCAGCCAACCGATCAGAAGCCGAAAAAATGCGTTTTACGCGCCTACATCGCGTCCAATTGTAACGCTTTACGTATATCCTACGAAGAAGATATAAATTCACTACCTGATGACTCTAATACAGCGATTATACTTATATTGTTGCTTCTAAACCGTCGATGGAAATGGCTTAAAAAGATAAAGTCGTTGATTTAATTTTACAAATTCCATGTCCCGTTTATTATATAGATCCACTACAAGTACCCATTGCATGGTCTATGTAAAATAAGTAGTTTTTCTATTTTATTCTATGGCTACCGTTTTTCAACTTTCTCAATAAAAAGTTCCTCATCGAAGTTTTGGCGCTCCGTTTTGAAACTAACTCGCCAAGGACTAGCGCGTACCGAAGCCATCGCTCATGAAGCATCTTGACTTGCGCGTAACAAAGCAATCGCTCGTGGAGTAGCTGGACTTGCGCAACGTACGCATGTATCAAGCGCTAGTTGAGAGTCTCGCTCATTGCAAACGCCTTACGCTGCAATTCCTGAATCCTGATTCATATCAGGATTCAGGAATCGCACCGCAGCACCTGGACGGGTTCTCTGCAGCTGAAATATTTCGAAAACTACATATATATAAATATATATAAATATTTTGATTGTCTACGCGTTCGTAAATATGCACTTAAACGCTTTTTTGCACAGGCTTTTCCAATTCACACTCATGCACAAAATACCAAATTGCAAAACCAATTAATACCAAATTTAACTGCAACTCATAGTTTAAATGCAATTCAATTCCTCACAAAATCGTCCTACTTGTAGCACTCAGCAATTAGGCACAAAACTATCCAAGTAAGTCGTACTCACCCACTTGTTATACCCACGTATTATATTGATGGATATGAGTTCGAATTTTGACTATTGAAGATTTCAAAGATTTTTGTGTGGTAATGTATTCAGTCCCTAAATTTAACACAGATAGATAAAGAGAAAATCAATTGTTGCAGGTAGTGGAGGCTCGGATATATTCAGCGACTGGCGCCAAGACGTGTCCGTGTCGGGTCTGGGACCACCTTTCGAAACGAGCTTCTACAATGTACGCATGAGCGTAACTTCTGACTTACCTGAAATCATCAAAACTGTAAGTTTTTCTATTAGGATTACTATAACATTGAATGATACTCTCTGTCTACAACCTAAGGGACTCGGCGTGAAAATACGCACGTATGTATGTATGTATGTATGTACCTAGTATACAGATATGTAAAGTAGAAACTATAAAATAACTGAATTTACTGCGATTTCCCTATGTTGGTCCGGGATCCATTGCAGAATACACCATCTGCCTTCCTGCCAGACGGCTCATAAAAGGTGAGCATAGGCTTACCGTCACTAACACCGTGACATCTGACTAGGTGGTTGAATTTCCCAGCGACTCACCTGGATTGGTACCACCGCCTTACCTATTCCTGCCACCATACCGTCATGACGTGTTCTGGTTCTTAGGATAAGGTAAACAGTAAACTTACTTTTGCTTGAGGCTTAGCAAAAGGTCGGCAACACACCATTACCACCTTTGCTGTTTCTAGGCGACGTAAATTTCTTACCAACAGGAAATTCGCCTGCCTTCCAGTATCATAAAAAAAATATTTATTTAAATAATAATATTGATTAATCCCGAACGAAAAAAGGAGTGAAAGTAAATCAGTGAAAGTAATTAATGTTTATAATTTATTTTAGCGTCGAACCGTCCACCTGGGCCTTTGCTTGCCAAGCTCATGCTCGCGCAGTCAGGTGACCAGCCTGGTGAACTCCGTGCGCACCCCGCTGCTGAAGCAGAAGGTGATGGCTGTCAGGAGTTCGGGACATGACGACTACTCGTATTCCACCGACCCGACTTTCCAAATACTAGTGTGAGTAAATCTAGTTATAGAGAGGAACAAATGCACTATCTTATTCCCTAATGTCTATAATACCTATTAGCTTGCGTTGATGCTGTAGCATTGCGGTATTGAATATTTTTGAATTTTATTCTTTTAGGAGAAACATTTTTTGTTAAAAAGAATAGACTAATCTTTGACGATTATTTCAATAGATCAATCGTTACTAATCAATCTGAAATTAAAAATATTTATCTGCAAAATAAGTTAGAATAATATTTAAACCCCCTGCTTACAAATAGTGATCCGTTAACACAATCAAATAGCTTTAGTAAATTCCTATTAACTAGACTAGTAGTAGTACTATTAACTAGCTGCAAAAAATTTTAGCTTCGGATGCGTCTCAGTAACCAATCCTAATTAAAAAAGACTGATTCGTAACACTAACTATTATAGCCGATTTTTTACCTCGCTATCTAAATCTTTGGATCTCGCTCCCAGTAGAAGTCAGGAAAGCCCCTAATATCAATACGTTTAAAAATATGGCTAGACGTCACTTTCTACGTTCAATATGACTCGATTAAAGTTAATCAAGGCCTTTACCATTAGTTTGTATAGATTACGTTCGGTAAGTTACGCGTCGAAATCTATGACATTTTTGGTCTGAAAATGTGTTTCCCTTAGTTACCACTAGAGGCGCTGTTCAAAGTTTTCATACAAATAATTTACAGAGACGGTAGCGAGTATAGTAGACTTGACAAGCCGTAAACTCATGGTTAGGGCCCTGTTTATTCCTTTATTTTGAAATAATTATATTCCAATTGATATTGCATGTGTTATATTTATTTTTTGTGTATTAAAAGCACCATCGTGCAAAATGTATTTTATTATGTCTCCATAACATAAGGTTGCCTGGAAGAGATTGCTGTTTTGGCGATAAGGCCGCCTTTGTGTATCACTTAGTTTTTAAGTTTCTTTTAATGTATTTATTTTTTTATGTATTTTGGTGCACAATAAAGGGTTATTCTATTCTATTCTACCTCTCTTTCTAAATTATCTGTGTACTTAGCGAGGAATGTAGCGTGTCTTTAACACTAACACGTTTCCAATTTAAAATACTCTTTAGGTCTTCTAGAGTCGAACTCACACATGAAGGCAGAAGAATATGTAATAATAGGCGTCCATTGGGAATAACATACTTAAAACATTTGACTGGATGTGCCAAAACGCCACATCCATTTTTCACAAACAAAATATTTATATATATTAATACTACAATAGACTCATTTTTCACAGTTGTTATAAATGACAAAGTTATTACTAAAAAGTACCTTTGCGCTCGTATCCCCGAAGAAATAGGCAGAGGTACAACCAGGGCGCTTACGACTAGACGAAGAAGACACTTAGTCTTACAATGTAGTAGGTGGTAAGCCTATCGTCCACCTGGCACTTATCTAATTTCAGGCAACGCCATTTTTTATCAGAAAATTAAGAAAAGAAAGTAAAGTATCTTCAGATCAGTTCTCGTAAGGCAGAGGTACAACCAAGGCATCTACGACTAGCTGAAGTCCAACAATTTGATAGGTGGCAAGTTTATCGCCAACCGGGCACATATCCAATCCAATCTTTTTTTTGTTGCCCGACCCGGGGATTGAACCCGGGATCTCAAGAAGTCAAGTTTGAAGCCAGACCGCTGGCCACAGAAATAGATTGAAAATGTGAAATATCTTAATAATTGTTGACTTTAAGTTCAAACCAATTTTCATGGACAGTTTTAATTGAGATCTACATTATATATTTTTTTAGATTTTTCACTCCCTTATTTTAAAAGTAAGAGGTTTTTAAAGGTATGTTTTGGGTCTATCTTTAAAACGGTTGACTTTGAGAAAAGACGGTTTTAGGAACCTCAATGTCTTTTTTATAAACCTAACCTGATATCTCTTTATCTATAGACAGCCTGTACGTACTTCTAAGTTTGATGGAAAAAAAACATATCCCTGGACAAATGATACAAATTGATATATCCCGAAAGCATTTTTTTTTTATTTAATTGCTTTGTACATTGTAATAGTAATTATTAAGTTTCGCTTATTTGATGTTGTCTAATTATATTTTTTTAATGGTTGATATACATTTACACGGTGTATATGTTTTTTATTATTTTTTTTTAATTAACTATGAAACACTGGAAAGGTTATTGTAGAAATAATAGGACCCATGTATTACCTATTTTGTGGATTGTCTACTTCTGTAAAGTAAATTTATAACTTTATTTTCTAATACATAAATAACATTGTTAAGTTTTTGTACTCAAATTAATTTAATGAAATTGTAAATATAATCCCTTCTAATAGTTTTACGCGTCATAAGAATAGACATGTATAAAATTACTTCTTTACTGTTCATTATCAAGATGTAATACGTTTTGAAGTCGACAAGTGTTTATGTGTTTACCTACGTCGAATAAATATTGGGTGTTGGACAGCAATACTATCACGTAGAAATACTCAAATAGGTAGCATCAAATTTTATAAATACCCAGACCCGGAATTAAATATATTTCTTTTCATTTTTTATTTTTTTGGACTCTTATTCATTTGAACATAACAATCGTGTAAAATTTAATATTATACCAAACTAATCAAGTAAAGTTTGAGCAAAGAAAATGCTGCATAAAAAAACTCAGTCCAAGATTTGGGGAACGCCGACATTAAAAGTATTTTTTTTAGTTTTCTACAAAAACTTTAGGGCGGTTTACACATTACATTCACTTACCAAGTTTCAAATGCGTAACCATAATAGTTTGGAACGGGCAAACGGAGATGTCGTATCGGTAAGGGTTCCGTTTTCAAGATTCGACTACGATACCCTAGCCGAGTACAATTTTATTGTCATAATTAAAAAAATCAATTGTGTATATCTACTATCGAAATAAAAGCGTGGAAACATTTTATTCTTGACAGTTAGAAGTAATAACACATCTGACTGAGTTTTCAGTTTTTAAGTTTAAAAAACTACTAAGTACTTGGTAGTTTAGTAGTTATTATTTGTCTGCTTAATACTACCTGGTTTGTCATACACTAATGATGCTAGGATTGATTTCCTAATCCCCAAAATTATATTACGTATTAAGTTAGATTACAAAAGCGGCTACTATAGTTACGTAAGGATGTGCCGGTCACACTGCTCACCAAACCCCGTCAGGTCAAGGCTGAAAAGTGCGGTTTGCTAATTATTGCATCTCCATATTATTTCCCCGTAAACTTCATGTTATTTTAATTACCTCATATGTGACAACTGTGTCGAAAGGTCACGTAACATTTTTGTAAAAAGCTAATAGTTTTATGCGGCTTTGCCCAAATGACCACTTGTGCCTAGGTGGTCCTTGTATTATTTGAAGTTGATACCAACATATACAAAACACTAGACCGTATCGCCTGCATCGCCAACGGAGACTTCTTGTCTGCCCGGTGGCTATATCCCCCAAACAACGTCCCAGTAATTAGAACACAGTATCTTGATGATCGAAGTTCGAGCTCCCGTAAGACAAAACTTTTTGCAGCTGGCGTTATAGATATATGTAATAGAATCCATAAAAATAGTAAGGGAACCAAACTCCTGCGACGTTATAGCAACTGCAAAATAAGCAACACATTTACTAAAAAAGGGGTGCCGGCAGGACATTTCTTTGTTCAGGAGGTGAATTAAAAACGAAATATATGCCACTCATGGACACCAATTATTTCATAATGATTTACTAGTTTACCTAGAATGTGACATTTGTTAAAATTATAAATGTTTGCTTGACTAATTGGAAAATCAATTTGTGACTAAAACTAGGCACTATCTACATACTCGCATTTACTTATACTAGTGGACGCCCATTGGTCGAAATTCGACCATAATAAATTTTAATATCTTGTTGATAAGAACGCCATCTTCATTTCTCAAGACCGACTACTTTGTTTCCAAACTTTTCAGTGCGCCATCTGTGATCTTTTATCGTTAACATCAATATACTCGTATTTGTTTGTGTTTGTAAAATACATGATAGTGTGAGTAATGTTTTATCTATTGATTTAACGTACTTTACAAGCATTGTTTTTGAAAAATATTAGCGTTCTGCACTTCTCCTACACATAAATTATAAGTGTGCCAAATTTTATGCTCCTGCGTCCGCGCAATTTTCGTAAAAAAGTGTCCAAAGTTTTGGCATCACATATTAATATATAGATATAGTTGACTAACACCAAAACCTTACTTTGGGGTTATATCGGTTTGTATTATTTGTTCAGTAATATTTATTTATTGTTAATAACATCGCCTCTGTGGTCTACCGGTCCTATGTTGGACTTGACTTCATTAGGTACCTTATTCAATATCTGGGTCGGACAACAAAAAATTATTAATTTTGTAACATCAACAATATGGGCATGATTGGAGACAAGCTTGCCACTTATTACATTGTTGAACTTAGTATCCTCGGCAAGTCGTAGGTAACTTGGTTGTGCCTCTGCCTAACTCTTCGCAAAGGCGTAAAGATACCACTACCATTAACATCTATTTTGTATCAAACAGTGCCGTGACCAGTATCGTTGGTATCCTATTGATCTCCGGCACGGCGTACGACATGAAGATAGCTCGCGACGTGAAGTCCAGACGGAGGAGGATGGCGAACTTGGGGGCGGTAGAAAATGCACCCGTCAACCTGAAGCTGGAGCTGAACGGCTTGGATGGCATCACCGTAAATAATGGTAAGCTTTACAGTACATACAGCTGCCTATCTATAAAATAAAATTGAATCGCTAAATGTGTAGGTAAGCGCATAACTTCAGAAGGACTGGACCAATTTGGCTAATTCTTTTTGAATTGTGTTAGCTGTTGCCAGTACAAGGTTCATATGAATAGGAAGCCCGGGAAAATTGCAGGGAAAATGGGAAAACAGTTTTCTTTATTTCTATACAAACTGAACGGGTGGAACAAAGTTCGCCAGGACGGCTAGTTTTTTATATAAATGGTCAGCGAAAAAGTAAATGAGTCACCTGTTAGTAGGAGATATCCGTGCCCACAGATATTGCAGGAGCGTTGCTGTCCTGTAGCTGGGGTGTAAGGCCGGTACGCTACCCTATCCTCAAAACCAGAACATGACACTGTCATTTTTTCGACAGGAATAGATAAGGCGGTAGATCCCTTCTCGAACATGGTACTGCACGCAACTCTACCACCATTTGTCTTCTTTGCAATTCCATAGATTGTTTTTTGGTTCGTAGGCATAGTAATGCCTTTGAGACACCAGTAGATGGCGGCGTTTCCAAACAAACACGTCTAAGAAGCATTTTAAAATACGTGTAACGTAATGTAATTGTTATTCTCAGGCAAATCAATGTACAATGTTAACAACAACATCGCCATAAACAGCAAGAGCTCCGAAGAGAGGCTGACAGCAGAGACTGCGTCTACCGACGAAGAATTGAAACTAAGTGAGATTGACACATTTAAATGTATTCTTAGATTTCTGTGCAAATTCATTACAGATCGTTTTAAAAATATCGCTTCCTTTCCACAAAAAAATACCTAATTTGTTTTAGTCATCTGACTTCGTTATTATCATTTTTATTTTTTTTATGACATTGGAAGGCAAACAAGCAGACGGATTTCCTGATGGTAAGAAATTCCCGCCGCCTAGAGACACCAAAGGTGGTAATGGTGCGTTGCCAACCACAAGCTGGGATGTTAGGCCTCGAGCAAAAGTAAGTTTACCGGCTACCTTACCCTCCGAACCGGAACACGTCATGACGTTATGGCGGCAGGAATAGGTAAGGCGGTGGTACCAATCCGGGTGAGCCGCTGCGAAACTCTACCACCTAGTCAGATGTCACGGTGTTAGTGACCGCAAGCCTATGCTCGCCTTTTACGAGCTGCCTGGCACAGGAAGGCAGATGGTCTATTCTACAGAAGAGCCCGGACCAACACGGGGGAAAAATTTTTGCTTTGCTTTCTAGTATGGACTAGTCAAATAGATAAAAATATAGTTTAGTTAATTAAGTTATAAAATTGTTCATTGAAGTAAAGTTATTACAAAAGTCGCTTTGTATTCATCATTGTTCAAGTTCAAGCTCCCCGTGTTGGTCCGGGCTCCTTTGTAGAATAGACCATCTGCCTTCCTTTGCCAGGCAGCTCGTAAGAGGCGAGCATAGGCTTGCCGTCACTAACACCGTGACATCTGACTAGGTGGTAGAGTTTCGCAGCGACTCGCCCGGATTGGTACCACCGCCTTACCTATTCCTGCCGCCATAACGTCATGACGTGTTCCGGTTCGGAGGGTAAGGTAGCCGGTAAACTTACTTTTGCTCGAGGCCTAACATCCCGGCCTCTGGTTGGCAACGCACCATTACCACCTTTGGTGTCTTTAGGCGGCGGGAATTTCTTACCACCAGGAAATCCGTCTGCTTGTTTGCCTTCCAATGTCATAAAAAAAAAGTTCATACCGAACACCACGGTAAGCATTTCTATATTATGGAAAAATCTTTGGTCTATACCTAGATGTTTCTAGATTCTATTGTCGTAGGTATACCTACTTCTAGAGTGTTACACCCATTTTGCTTTTCACAAAGTAGGTAGGAACCTATTTATTTCTGTATCAATTTGCCTATGTATTTATTTCTTTATCAATTTGCCTTTTGTTTGAAGATCTATAGAAATAAATAAAAAAATGTGTGCGTGTACTAGCGTACACTCGTAAGAAGTGAAGAAGTGAAACTTCTTTATGACGTTATTTTTCAAAAAATAATTTACTATATGCAAGTTTACAGAAATTGGTTAAATAAAGTTTATTGCCAATCCCTACTTCGCTGGAGAAAGTATACTTCGAATCACGCGTGGTAGGGATAAGAACAAAAATGGCGCGTAACGGAAAAATGTGACGCGTAACGAAAAAATGTTACACAAAATTTTTTTCCAACCCCGACAAAGAAGTTTCACTTCAATAAATACCCCCCGGACAAAAATACAAATTAATCTAGCCCCAAAGTAAGCAAATTCTTATGTTTATGGGTTTTAGTCAACGGCACTAAATTGTATACTGATATCTAGATATAAGTATCTATTTCTAACATTTTATTTCTTCATTAATCTTTTTCAGATCTATTTTATTTTCGTTTTTCACATTTTTTATGCGAGAAATCAGCGAATAAGCATATAGCTTTCTGCTGGGAAAAGATAACCGTGGTCTATAGACACCATAGATGTTACATGTCTGGTCTGTCCTGAGGCTAGGATGGTAGACTAATTAGCAAGTCTATCGGCTACCCTGCTCCTCGGACCGGAATACAACAGAATCATTATGGCGACAGGAATGGGAAAGGCGGTGGATCACTAGCAGGAAAGATGTTGCGGAGCACTTTCACACCTGTGGTCTTGTTAATGACGACCTATATTTTAACCTGTGCTCGCCTTTTACAAGCTGCCTAAAAGAGAGGTAGATGGTGCAATTTATTTAGAAACACTTGTACTTTCCACTATATATTTTATTTTTTTATTTTTATGATTTAGCCAACCGGTTTCGCTATACAAGCATCATCAGGGCTATATAACAACTGAAGTTTGGTTGAAAATAATACCGTCTAATTGTCATCCTCAAAAATGACGGTATTTAAATAAAAAATACTGAGTGATGACATTAGTAAACAAATTTGAATTGACTGGATTGACGCGTAAGATTTTTACCCCAATTATGGGGAAAATTTTCCCTTAACTAAGTACTACTAATGTTATCTATTAAACTAAATTCTACTATTAATAAATGTTTGAAAAATGTAAATCAAATTAAAATTAAGTATTCCAATAATGGCAAAATAAAATAAATCGAACTCATTTGGTAAAAAAAATGTCAAAATACCACAAACCAACAAAAACATCTCGAAATACCGAAAATTACAAATGATGTCAAAAAAAATAATAATAAATGTCAAATTAAAACGTTATATATTACAAAATTCAATAGAAATATAAATATAAAAATAAAATATACTGTGGAAAGTACAAGTGTTTCTAAATAAATTGCATCAAGAATGGAATTCCACCAAGCACCGACGATAAGAAGTATAGAATCTAGAGGTAGATGGTCTATTCTACTCAGTGGACCCGAACCAATACCGAGTCCATTTACAATTAATAATAATAAGTGTGGGTTATTTATAAATAGAATTTTTTTTCTGACAATGTCATAATAGGTACCTACTGTATATATGTATATATTTTAGTAGGTTTACTTATTTAATAATGATTAAAAGTATTTATTTATGTTATCGTATCGTACATTTATTTTTATGTTATACATTAAATTTTAACGGAAACCTGCGTTCATTTGTTTTGTTAGTTACAAAATTGGAAAAACCTAATTTTCTTTTTGTTGCCCTACCCGGGATTCGAACCCAGGACCTCATGCAATCAAGTTCGTTCAAACCTACAGGAAATTGTAAAACAGGAACACATACATTTGCAGGTATCTGGTCTGAGCTGTTGCTATCATTCTCTATGAAAGCGAACATCCTTCAGATTTTCGACCAATCGGTCGGCTCCGACACCGTCCCGGTGGTCCACGGCCTGAGGACCTTCTCCATGGCGTGGATCATCTTTGGACACACTTGCATCGTTGTTTTTAAAGTAAGTTGCCATTTTTATTAGTCTAGAAGAAGGGACTGAACCAATTTTTATTCTAGCTTCTATTAGTATAACAATAATAAATATTCCTAGACAAGTTACACAAATTGAACCTAACTTCAAAGTAAGCAAATTATATGCTTATGTTATAGATGTTAGTCAACGATGCTAATACATAGAAATACTTAAATAAATAAATGGATAAATTCAATAAATTCAAATACGCTAACAGATAATACGTATAGTATATACCCTACCCCGTCCTCCACATTTAAAGGGCAAGGGCGAACACTGATGTTATGGAGCAGACGTATTCAACAATATATGTATTCAACAATGTATTCGGGCAACAAAAAGAAAATTGGGTTTTTCCAATTTTCTTATAAAAAAAATGTTGCTCGGGATTGGATATGTGCCCGGTTGGCGATAGGCTTGCCACCTATCACATTGTGGGACTTAGTGTCTTTGGCTAGTCGTGGGTTCCCTTGTTGTGCCTCTGCCTACCTCTTCGGGAATATGGGCATGAAGATACGTATTCAAAATTGTCCGACTCGAAAAAAATAGTTTGTTAATACTGTGGCACTACAATCAGACTGATCTCCAAGAAAGCTAGAATTTTAGAATAGAATGTTAACATGCACGTTCGAAGCAACAAAAAAATGACTGCTGTCCAAACCAGTGGCACAGACCACTCTATATCTGTACCACTACCATCAGATCTGTACAGTTTGATTCTGGTAGTTGCTTAGAATCGTAACACCAAAGACGCCACCGCAGCGTGGCTGTCGGGAGGTCGAGACGCTAAACATTACGTATTTTTAAAGAAAGAAACACTTGTACTGTTTTACTTATCACTTATAATTTATTACTTTGTAATTAATAGCCTACCGGTTTCGCTTATACAGCATCAAAACTTAAACTACTACTTAGTTTAAGTTATTACTTAGTTTAAGTTTTAGCCCTGATGATGCTGTATAAGCGAAACCGGTAGACTATTAATTACAAAGTAATAAATTATAAGTGATAAGTAAAACAGTACAAGTGTTTCTTTCTTTAAAAATATGAATATTTGGAAGTTTTGCCAAGTGCCGACGATGGAAAGTATCAAATATGCTAAAGATTACGTTCAAGCCCCATGGCTATTCCCCAAACAACGACACCACAGTGGTACGTGTACGGGAGAGATGGATCATTCAAACATTTAATATTTGACTATATTATGACCATATTTCGCCAACAGTATGCTGACAACACTGCACTAAGAGCTATTCTGGAGAAAAGCTTCTGGTTCCAGCTCATCATTAGCGCTGTTTACAGCGTAGATACATTCTTTTGTCTTGGGTAAGCTCATTAAACTTATTAATTAAACTATTTAACGTAACATGTTTATCCGTTAAAGGTAATCCGTAAAAAGATTAATTAAAAAAAAATAAACGTAGTTGGATACTACTACTATTGGATAATCTTCTCGCGTATAGTTGTTGGCCTTGATTGCATGAGGTCCTGGGTTCGAATCCCGGGTAGGGCAACAAAAAGAAAATTAAGTTTTTCCAATTTTCTAACTAAAAAAAGTTGCTCGGGATTGGAAATGTACCCGGTTGGCTATAGGCTTCCACCTGTCACATGTGACTTTGTGTCTTCAGCTATTCGTAGGTGCCCTGGTTGTGCCTCTGCCTACCTTTTCGGGGATATGAGCGTGAAGATACTTACTACTATTGGACGTCGACATACATGTTGAAGCTGCCACGTTGCTACAAACTATATATTTTATTATAATTCAATGCTACCGATCTACACATTTACCTATAAAATAATATAAAATTTGCATTATTTCAGTGGTGTGTTGGTATCCTTCCTGTACTTCAGAACAACCGCCAAGGGCAAGTTGGACAGCCTCACGAAAGGACGAAGAAAATTCACAGCAGGCGTGTACCAATACCTTGGATTGATTGGATATAGATTTGCCAGGTGAGCACATCATACATGTTACAATGTCAAAGAAGACTGGCAAAGAAAGCACGTCGCAAATGTTCTTGATCATGTTGTTATATTCTGTATTTTGCTATATTATGCCATTAAGTATGACTCCATTTTGGCCATGAACAGCAAGCGTAAGTATAATGGGTACCATGGGCATAGACAAATAACATTAGCGTCCTTAAATATATATATTTATTTATGATATTGGAAGGCAAACAAGCAGACGGATTTCCTGATGGTAAGAAATTCACGCCGCCTAGAGACACTAAATTGTGCGCCGCCAACCTGAGGCCGAGATGTTAGGCCTCAAGGAAAAGTAAGTTTACCGGCTACCTAACCCACCGAGCCGGAATACGTCATGACGTTATGGCGGCAGGAATAGGTAAGGCTGTGGTACCAATCCGGGTGAGTCGCTGTGAAACTCTATCACCTAGTAAATTACTTATTTTGTGAAAAAACATCGTTAAAAAAATTGCAATACCAGTGTCCTTTCAAATAACAAATCTACATTGGGCAGACTCATCTCGCCTCTGGGTTTTTCCAGTTTCCTGTAAAACTCAAATTAACAATCACGTACTTTTTAGGCAAAACTCTGACACTTTCTGATCTGCATTATGTGATCTTAGAACATCTACATGAAGCACGAGATCAAATATCAAGAAATGTTTTGTTATTAATATGTCCAATTTATAGGACATTTTTTTACCTGCGTAAGAGAAATGGAATTACAAAAGAAGTCTCCTTTGTTTAATAAACTAATTGAAGTCTATAAACACACGAGTAGATAGGTATATAAGGAAAACACTCATTATGCAAAGTAAGACTAATATTGCATCTTAATCAGTATTTTCAAGTGAAAGTGATCGGTTATGAACTAATCACTTTCACCTTGAAGGTAATTAAATATGTCTACAGATATTATTAAATATAAATAGAAAAAAATAGACAAACTCTCAAATGAAAATTTCCCCCCGTGTTCCGGGCTCCTTTGTAGAATAGACCATTGACCTTTCTGTGCCAGGCAGCTCGTAAAAGGCGAGCATACATAGGCTTGCCGTCACTAACACCGTGACTTCTGACTAGGTGGTAGAGTTTCACAGCGACTCACCCGGATTGTTACCACCGCCTTACCTATTCCTGCCGCCATAACGTCATGACGTGTTCCGGTTCGGAGGGTAAGGTAGCCGGTAAACTTACTTTTGCTCGAGGCCTAACATTCCGGCATCTGGTTGGCAACGCACCATTACCACCTTTGGTGTCTCTAGGCGGCGGGAATTTCTTACCATCAGGAAATCCGTCTGCTTGGGAAAAAATTTTTTTTTGCTTTAAGCAGTAGTTATAACATGTCAACGCAAGGGTATATCCAAATTTTTTTCTGGCGAAGGGCTGATGCCCAACAAATTGTTAAACAAGCTATTTATTAATTTATTTTGCCTATACACAAAAACACTACCTGGGGGACACATGGGGGAGTATCTGCGTATCCTCGTGCTTCCACAAATCCACTTTCGTGGTCATCATGCACTTGAACTACGATTTGGCCTGAATACAATGTATTAATAAAATAAATGCGCTTTATGGGCAAGGACATAAGTGTACAATAAATATAATAATAATAAATATCCCTGGACTAGTCATACAAATTGAATCTAACGCCAAAGTAAGCAAATTATATGCTTGTGTTATGGGTGTTAGTCAACGATACTAATACATATAATTACTTAAATAGATACTAGAATAAATTTAATAAAACACCCAGACCCGGAAATGCAGACATCTAAATGTTCATCACACAAATGCCTGCCCCCGTAGGGAATCGAACCCGAGCCTCGCGATTCGTCGATGCAGTTAGGCGAGTACGCTAGCCACTCGACCAACGAGGCGGTCAATAAAATAATAAAGCTCAATAATGTTATAAAACTGTCATTAAAATTATTAATTTTAAATTCGGCGAAAGTCGAAAAAATAAATCCTAAATTCGTGAATGATTTCTTACAATGGGAATAGGATCAGACAAACATTTATTATTGTTTCATTGTAGATTAACGGCACCGTATCTGTTCATGCTGGGAGTTGTGGAAGTGACGATGAAATGGTTCTACCACAACGCCGTCTTCGAGCCCCCGGCGATGGACCACGAGACCTGTCCCCAGTACTGGTGGAGGAACCTTCTGTATATTAACACCCTCTTCCCAGTTGAACAGATGGTAAGAACTTGTATTTAGATATTATGGCGTTACCTCTGGACGCCAACTTTAAGGCTAAATTCTATAACATGAAACTTTATTTCTCTGGTATAGAAATATATAAAACACTGGCTGCCTGTTCCGGCTTCGCTCGGACGGTATTTTTTTATCATAAAATTGAGATGTAAGCTATCCTATATCTCAAGTTGGATCAAAATGCACACGGTGTGCAAATTTCATTGAAATCGGTTAAGTAGTTTAGGAGTTCATCGCGGACAAAGATCGTGACAGGAGATTTATATATATAAATAAGATTTGCTGAGCTTACAACTAAGTCTTTGCAAATTACTCAACAATAATTAAAAATTCTAAAATTAATTTTCAGATCCATAGATTTACTATTAAAGGCCTTTTGCACGTTCCTGGGTTAAAATATTTAACTCTGATTTGGCTTCTTACATAAATTTTAAGCACGCCAAATTTGCCTCATTAACCTATTATTAAATTTAACTCGTGAATAATAAATAATAGTAGATTATAGGAATGGAATGAAAAGGAAAGCTTGTCTTCTCAAAGATATAAAATAATCTAAAACGTCGTATAAACGATTACCAATGAGCTGAGGTAATGTATACAACAATAAAAAGTACAGTTTATATTATGTAATATATTATAAAAATAAGAATTTTTGTCACAAAGTAATTGTTTTGATTTCAGTGCATGCTCTGGAGCTGGTACCTCTCAGACGACACGCAATTCTACGCCGTCAGCGCCATCCTTTTGATATTAGCTACCAGGTAACGCACCATTTCACTGTCCACCAGATACTCTTAACTAGTTTCCACTACAATCACGATATATGGGCAAGCGAGTTTATCACTGCCTTTAGAACAGTAAGTTGCTTTGCGCAACCCTCAAGAGTACTACCTAGTGGTATACCTACCATTTCGTCATCACCATCACACTAATCAGTTTTAATATGAATATTCAATGTTCTTTTAATTACAAAATAGTTCATTTTGAGGGGTCTCAAGTGTTTTTGAGAGTGTAGGTACACTGAAGATACCACAGGCTGTAGTTATATCGGTTATGCCACTACCATCACAGAGCTATTTTAAATTACTTTGAAATTTTCAAACTATTTATAACTACAGGTTTTTCTTGCATTTTGTCGGTTTTTCGTCAAATTTCATACTTGAAACCAGCGTTATAGTTATATGCTAAATGAATGACGGAATAATCCATTTATTGATAACAAGCGAATTATTCACTTTAGTATCCACCAAAATTTACAAAAATAGACACTCTTTCACTCATTATATTTAACTTAAATTAAGACAAACTCAGAGCAAAGTAAACAATTATGCTTCATACGGTAGGTGAGAGGGATGAAAGATTTAGAAGATTCAAAAAACCTTTCATTAAAATTAATATTGTCACCGTTTGTTTCATGAATCGGCAACAGTTGTACTACTGTATATATCGTTTTCATGCTACGAATCATTCGAGAACAATAAATTAATAAATATCCCTGGACAAGTCACACAAATTGAATCTAACCCCAAAGTAAGCAAAATATATGATTGTGTTATGGGTGTTAGTCAACGATATTAATATATAGAAATACTTAAATAGATACTAGAATAAATTTAATAAACTCCCAGACCCGGAAATGCAGACATCTAAATGTTCATCACACAAATGTCTGCCCCCGTAGGGAATCGAACCCGAGCCTCGCGGTTGATCGATGTAGTTAGGAGTGTACGCTAGCCAGTCGACCAAGGAGGCGATAATAACGATATTTATAAACGAACTTATATATTCGCAGCCACTTCAAGCTGTCTATAGGGCTGACAGTTGTGTTCTTTGTGTCGTCGCTCCTGACCACCGGCTACGTCTCCTGGAGCAACCAGCACATCCCTAACAGCGATGATCCCTTTACCGCCTTCGACAAGATCTACGACAAACCCTGGACCCGGTTCGGACCCTACCTCGTTGGGATGGCTACGGGCTGGATACTTTACAAGACCAATTTAAAGATCAGAATGAGCAGAGTGAGTTTCGTTCTGTCTATTATGTTGTTGTAATTTTATTTTCCGATCAAGTTACAACGTTGTAAATTATTTCGTTTCGTTTCAATCTAAACTGTAGATAAGTAAAAGCTGTTTGTGGAAAAATTCAATGTACCAATGATATGTAATTAAAAAAAATAGTAATTTTAATACTAACAGTTAATAAGAAAACGAGTGCTACATCCAGCACCATTCATAAAGAAAAAGCCATATTATATTCTCTTATGCCACGGGAACCAAGAAGATTAATCAATTTCAAATTGACAATTTTTCCGGAGACAAACAACGACAAATTTATCGATAAACTTGTCTCCAACGGTAAACTTTTAATTACAGAAAAACCATGGGTAACATCTAACAGTAAAGCTTGTGGCTTTATCCATAATGAAACTTTTTCCCTAGCAAGATCTATATTTCCATTTGTTGCAGGTGTGGGTGGCGGTGGGGTGGACGGTTTCCAGCGCGATGCTGCTGTTCCTGATCTTCGGGCTGTACAACACGGAGCTGAGCGTGGGCGCGGCAGCCGTCTACAGCGCCCTGTCCCACTCGCTGTGGGCCGCCGCCGTCGGATGGATCATCGTCGCCTGCTCCACCGGACACGGCGGTACGTGATAGACTAGATCACAGCACCAAGTCGAGGTGCGGTCTCCCGGGAGACAGTCCTTGTTGCTGGCGTTGTAAGGAACAGTCCAATCCATCTGAATAATGATGTCTGGGGCTGAGCTCTCTGCTTGACCTACAAAGCCCGGTGAAGTTGTAAAAACCGCGAGGCCTAGATCTACTTACATCTAGCCTAGCTTTTTTTTAGCTAGACCCCGCCTGGCTTCACATTAACTATCATTCTTTATGACAGACACACTTAAAGACAGCATACACCCATGTTTCAATTGTAATTACATAAATCACAGAAGGTCTGTTGTCATTACATATTAGGAAGTTCGTATTTAATTCGTCAAAACTCGGTAGATTTGTATACTTCAGCAGTAACATTTGATCTTTAGAAGCTTATGTTACTCATCACAACTTCACAAGAAATCCACAAGATTGCTGGCCCCGTAATGTGATTCAGCGTTGCGTAAATATGATATCTTATACCTTTAAATGAGCAATTCTTGTATATATATAATTGGAATCTCGGAAACGCCTCCAACGATTTTCATGAAATTTAGTATACAGGGGGTTTCGGGGGCGATAAATCGATCTAGCTAGGAATCATTTTAGAAAATGTCATTTTATTCGTGTTTAAACTGAAAAATATCCTTCCTGACATCTATTGGAGAATAATAATACTATTTTTTGTGAGCAATAAAGTTGTTCCAGCAGATGACGTTGTTAAGTGACACGAAGTCAATGAGTGTTTGCTAAAAAAATACCAAGCAAAGCTCGGTCATCCAGGTACTATAATATAATATGATATACATAAATACAAGGATGTTGAGAAACGACGACCGATACTTTTTTGATGATTCAAGTCAGCAAACAATAGACGGCTCTTTTCGTGATATTGAAACCGTTGCCTATACAAACCATAATATGAGGCAGCTAGAACCAGAGCGGCGTAATTGCATTTTAATATTACATACATACATAACTTCACGCCCTGCCCTTACGCGGTAGGTAGAGAGTATCGAGTGCCAGATATTTATTGTTTTTAATATTTTTTGACCTAAGTGGATTTTCTTAATATAAACATGTTATTCGTCAAGATCAATGTCCTAAAATTGTTTACATTATCTTGAAACAGATGGCAGCACAAATCAAACCAATTTTAAAATTACATATTTTTACTTTTCTCCATAATGTAAATCATACTATTTGTAGATAGGCTACTCTGGTTCTAGCAGTCTTGATTGTTTTCGCAGCACCAGCACATGACAGTGATTAGCAGTGATGCTTTGACGAGAGGAATAGTACCAATACCACTTCACCAGTTAGTTAAGTCTATCTACATATATATTTTCCCGGTGTTGGTCCGGGCTCCTTTGTAGAATAGACCATCTGCCTTCCTGCCAGGTAGCTCGTAAAAGGC
This sequence comes from Calephelis nemesis, assembly GCA_002245505.1. NCBI lineage: Eukaryota > Metazoa > Arthropoda > Insecta > Lepidoptera > Riodinidae > Calephelis > Calephelis nemesis. The sequence goes on along the minus strand of NJDD01003786.1, from coordinate 30,355 downwards.
GAGCATAGGCTCACCGTCACTAACACCGTGACATCTTACTAGGTGGTAGAGTCTCGCAGCGACTCGCCCGGATTGGTACCACCGCCTTACCTATTCCTGCCGCCATAACGTCATGACGTGTTCCGGTCGGAGGGTAAGGTAGCCGGTAAACTGACTTTTGCTCGATGCCTTACATCCCGGCCTCAGGTTGGCAACGCACCATTACCACCTTTGGTGTCTCTAGGCGACGTGAATTTCTTACCATCAGGAAATCCGTCTGCTTGTTTGCCTTCCAATATTATAAAAAAAAATCTACAGTAGTAGGTAAACCACAAGTAATGAGAGTTTGTGTGTCCCGCAGGTTGGGTGCACCGTCTGCTGTCTGCGCCGGTGCTGTACCCGCTGTCGCGCGTCACCTACTGCACGTACCTCGTGCACCCCGTCGTGCTGCGGGTCGTCGCCATGCATCTCACGCACCCCATACACCTCGGGGAAATGCTCATAGTCAGTATACCGCTACACTATACTCCATCTCTAGCCGCTACACACTTTACTTGACTGTATCACAATCACCTGGTAGTAAGTGATCACAACCACCCTCGAACAGTCGCAACAACAAGGTTTCGATTTTTAAAATCGAGTAAACCTCTTCTTGAAGGTCTTTATGTCATGTTCTCGGTTTCCGCTGGCAACAAAGTAAACCAAAGCAAAATATGTCGACCTGATCCGATCCTGAATGTTATGTACGTATTGTTGCTTTGGAGCCACCATTTCTGGGATGACGTTGACCTACCTTGATAACTTTTAATTTCAACAAAGGAAATCTTATTCTATACTTTATATACAATTAATATCAAAACATTCAACATACCTACAGGGGGAGAGTTTTGGCGCCATCGTGAATGAAGATGGTCATATTTTTTCATAATTATTGAATTTCGTGTTTATACTGAGTGAAATTAGTTAATTTAGGTGGGAATTAGTTTAGTTTTGTTCAGTGAACGTGCACAGATGAAATAATCATGAAGAAATTAGTGTATCATGAATTTCCTTGCTGCCGCCAAATCTCCCAAAGTGTGCTTGTGTAAAGTTACCACCGCTTTACTCAAGAGCCTGACGTGACTTTGTAAATAGTGACTTATGACTGTGTAAGAATAATTAACGGAAGACATGTAACTAATGACGAAATAATTAATACGGAAGACGTGGCAGCATGACCTAAAGGTCTTAGCCGGCCCCAGAAAGGGGCAAAATAACTTTAAAAAAAAACCTACAGGGGGTTGATTATGTATCTCAGTTACCAACTCATAATGGAAAAGTGTACATCAAATAGCTGTCAAATGACGTGTTTTGTATTTACTAACACGTCATTTGAAAGCAATTTGATGTACACTTTTCCATTTTGATTTGGTAACTGAGATACATAATCAGCCACCAGGGGGGTTACCATAAGCTCTTAAAACAGTACTATTTCAACAATACTAATTGTCAGTCGAGAAAGACAACCTTATGACGTACACCATAAAGTTGCTTATAAAGGCGGACATTTAGCAAAATGGAAATAATACTGCTATAAGCGTTCATGGTAGGCCCCCAGGATCTTTATAACAACTTCTCCAATATTGAAACCATAGACAAAACGATTTTTCTGACAGTTTTTTTTTTTAATGTTTGGTGTGACCTAAACTTTTTTGTCGTCAACACTAAAAATTAACTACGTTCAAATACAGTTAAAGAATATAATATTCTAAAACAATCAATCGCTTTCCATGGCACGTGATGTGATTAAGAGTTTAAGAGGACGACGTCACTACAACCACAGATTATAAAGACTTATGTACAAGTAACTACAGCTGAGAGCAAGGTCAATTAACGGCGGTGTTCGTATCGTTTACATAAATAAATCTAAATCCTAGAACTCATATTTTAATGTTCCCAAAAAATTACAAGGCAAGAAAATTATGTTACCCTGACTTTTCGGGACTTTTTTGCTCCCATCTTGTGTAATTTTATAATAAGTATGTTTTTAGGTAGATATGTACGTTTGACTTACACTCCAGAAGCTTGCTTACTTTTGGACTCATTCCTATAAGTCTTTATTATTTATTTTTAAATTTTCCAGTTTGTGCTGTATCTGGGGCTCACAGTATTATCTTTCGTGTTGGCGTTCCTCATCTCCGTGGCATTCGAGGCGCCCATCGTCACGATGCTCAAGATATTGTCGCCACAAAAGAAGCCGCACAGGGTGTGATCCACTGCGTAGTCTTAAGGTTTTTAATTGTAACACTAATACGAGAGATGGTATCTGATTATGAGTTTATTGGACTGATACATTATGGTAATTAACTACATTACTTACCCACACAAAATTATTGTTGAAATGGATAATCTAAAATCAACTAAACAATTTTAAAATAAAAAAGCGGTTGTCTGTAAAGTCGGTTTACTGACAATAGTTGAACGTGACAACGCCGTAAGAACAGAGGCCGATTGTGCCTCTTTGTCGCTCGTTCCACGCTCTCGCTTGCACTTCAAGCCTTATATGTCACGCCTCAGAGCGAGGTAACGCCGCATGAGTCGTGTTTTTTGGTGCGTGTCGGCACCATAGAATTATAAGACGTTGTCACGTTAAAAAATTTTTTGATCACGCCACATTCGTTAATCTGGTTTTGGCGTTTGGCTGATTGGTCTGACTTTTATTTTTGTAACCAAAAATATTATTGATCTCAAAACAAATTCAATGTAAAATCTACAATTATGTTTATGAAAAGGACCAAACACAAATATTTAAAGACTGAAATAAAAATATATAAAAGCGATTCATCAAGTAGGAACATTTTATAAAAACGCTGCATAATCAGATATTATTAATACGTAAGTACAAGAGTGTGATATGTTAGATAAGGAACTTAGTGTGATTATTTTAAACACTTGAAATAGTGCAAATTATAATTTAAAGGTTACAAATGTTGAATGAACGCAGAGATGTAACGTGTTCACTATTATTGTTCTCTTTATAACAATATGAAGAAAACGCCCATATGTAGTTTCTAACGAAGCGGAAACATAACAAGACCTTTCTTTTATCTTAATGTTTTATATAAAAAAAAAAGTAATAAGTACAACCAGGTTACGTGCAATCCAATGTTTCATTTTGTGATAGAGGAATTTTTGTTACCTATTATACTGCACTAGTTGTTTGCTAGTTTTTGTATCCCTTACTGTAACCGGGAATCAAAGATACAAATATTTAATGTAGATATTAGTCTTAAATGTAAAGGCAATTTAGTAAGGGAAGGATATCATAAGATAGGGATTAAATTCATTTAACGAAATCATCTCACATTCTATATATAATGTGGTGTGGTCGCTGCAAACTTTAGATTGAGTAAATTATTAAATAAAAAAGCGGTTGTCTGTGAAGTCAGTTTACTGCAATAGTTGAACGTGTCAACGTCATAGTAAAGGAAGCCGATTGTGCCTCTTTGTCGATCGTTCCGCGCCTTTGCTTGAACTTTTGGTCTTAAATGGCACGCCTCAGAGCGAGATAACGACGCATGAGTCATGTTTTTTGGTGCGTGCAGCTGGCTTCATCGAATTATAAGACGTTGTCACGTCAAAAACAGTATTTTTTTCTTCTACCAGTTTTTTTACTATTGGAAACAACATTATTTTAGCAAAATCGGTTTTGTAAAAATTAAGCTTTAGAAAACCTAGAAATTCTCGCAAGAAAGTTTTAAAGTAAAATAATTGATTATTGGTGTTAGGTGGGATTAATTATTTGGGCTGTTGTTGTACTTTTTCCTGCCCCGACATGAATAATTGCTATTGGTCGTGTCAATATTATATTTTTATAAATTGCATACATATTTTCATGTACATAGATACTAATTAATATTTTCTTCGATTCGATCTGAGACGGTTCAAATATAAAAATAAACACGTAGACTGCTCACTAGAAAATCGTCACAATCGGCTTAGTCTTACAGTAGGGCTACTCTTGAACCTCGATTTCATGGAAATTGGAATCCGGTGGTTTTAAACACAGTACTAGCGAATTTAGTTGCTTTAAAAATCATCTAATCCGATTAAATAATTTACAGCTTATTATAAACTAAATGTAAATTGCCGCTAATACTTTGTTCAAGAACAACTAAAATGCTAAAATGTTAAAGCAACTAAACTAAAATGACGTATGCGATTCCAATCTTCATTAAATTGAGATTTAAAATGAACCTTTTTGTCAAGAAGTACCATGAGTTTACGGCGCTGCACTATTCGTAAATTATTTGCAAGAAAACTATGAACAGCTTCTCTAGTGATAGTGGAAACTAAATTTTCAGAACTCAAGGGCTATATATTTTGACACGTAACTTACCGAACGCAGGCTATAAAGCTTCCATGGTAAAAGCTCAGAACAATGGAATGAATGTCCTAGTACACATCATAGTATTGGTATATTCAACATTTTATTCAAATAAGCATAGGTGCCAAAAGACTTATAAAGCCGTTTGCAGTCCTATCCTTGGTCAAAAACGAAAATATTAAGAAACAATAAAGAAAGAATGAAATCACATTACATGTTTAATTGTATTGCTCAATTTGGTACAAAGGGTAATTTAATTGCATATTAATGATAATAAAAAACAAATGATCCAGTACACGTTATTAATTAATAATAAATTAAGCTACTTTTAATAAATGTAAATATTTCTTATTATGTAAATAAGTTGTAAATATTAGATCTAATTTTTTTACTGAAAAAAAAAACATATAATAAAAATGGATACTTGAACTGTATTTTCTTTTAAATTCTCAAACGTCAAAAGTACAAGTAAACATTTAACTACAATGGAGCTCCGCCGCGTGTCGACCTGAGAAAAGAATTGAGAGTAAGAATGCTTAAGCTACTGTCTAAGATCATCGGTTGGTGTAGTCGGATATCCGGCGCAGCAGGGAGCAGATGGGCATCTCCACCAGCAGGCACAGGCACAGCGCCGCGGCGAGCGTGGTCACCGTCGTGCCCGCAAAATACCACCACTAAAAACCATAATTTCCTCATTAAATACCAAAACTAATGTTCGGTTAGAAGAGGCATTTTTTATGGTATTGGAAGGCAAACAAGCAGACGGATTTCCTGATGGTAAGAAATTCACGCCGTCTAGAGACACCAAAGGTCATAATGGTGCGTTGCCAACCTAAAGCCGGGATGTTCGACCTTGAGCAAAAGCAAGTTTACTGAACCCTCCGAACCGGAACACGTCCGTTCCGTCAAAAACCGGAATAGGTAAGGCGGTGGTACCAATCCGGACGAGTCGCTGCGAAACTCTACCAACTAGTAGGATGTCACGGTGTTAGTGACGGTAAGCCTATATTTGCCTGTTACGATCAGCCTGACAGGAAGGTCTACGTAGATCGCACTATAAGTTTAGTGTAACTTTAAAAACAACATGTCATGACCAAAATATTATGTTTTTTGCTTTTCAAAATAATCTCCTTTACATTTTAAACATTTTACAGGCTTTTACAGGCCTCTCTTTTTGAAAGTCTTATGATAATTAACAAAGTAAAAAAAGAAAGGTCAGTACACTAGAGTGAGTCAGCAATATTTAATATTGACATACTACGAACGCTTAAAGCAGTACCTATTATTTCCATGTTGCTGAATGTCTACTTCTAGGTACATATATGCAACTTTATGCCATTTGTTATAAGGTTGTTCTTTTTTTGATAACAATAAGGGGGCGTCCATAAATTACGTGAGGTGTTTTTTTACATTTTCTGAATGGTGAGATGTCGTGACATTTTATTCAACCCCCTCCCCCATCCCCCAATCTCACGTGAGATTTTTCAAAATGTGGGTTTTTTATTTAAACGTATTGGATTCTTACAGCAAAAATTAATGAAAGTATTTTCTTTTGAATGAATTAGTGAATGGTCTTCATCGTATTACGATTACGTTTCAGGTTAAATCTTAAGCATGTACCTACAGTATGGATGAAATGGACTAAAATAGCATATTTTTTTGTGATTGAAGCAAAAAAAAATGCGTGATATTTGCCGAGACCCCCCCTCTCCCCAACGTAAGATTAGGTGAGATTCGAATCGACCCCCTCCCCCCCTTAAACATCTCATGTAATTTGTGGACGCCCCCTAAGTAGTATTAAAATAATATTATTTTAAGAGCTTATGGTAACCACTCTGATCTTTGCTATGTCTGTAACCTCCAGTAACAATATAGCTTCATGGGTCGGACATTTTATAGTACCTATTGTCCTGACGCTTCTATGTGTCAGTTTGTCGCTGCAAATGCAAAACGATGTATCATGTCGTAGAATAAGTACAGTTGTATATTCTAGAAGATCCGAACCTACACCAAGCTAATAAGTTATTGAAATACATTTTGTAATAAATTTAGTACATAAGAAATCACATTAACAATAGGTTGCCAAAATAATCTTGCGCATAACATTGTATTTCAAAAAAATGATTTTTCATTATTTCGATTGTTATAGCAACCCTATATCGTGTTTGAAGCTTTGAGGTTTATATAAAAACTGCGCTTAAGTCGATGTTTTTTTTCTATTATCTCGTGTAATTAACTGGCATCGGCACATTTGTTTATACCGGGCAACCCAGATAAATAATAGGCAACCCAACTTCTGAACTTTCTTTAAGTCATCACCTTAATGTTGCAATATTTAAATAAAATAATTACGTATTTTGTTATAACTAGCTGCGCCCCGCGGTTTCACCCGCGTAAGTCCCAATCCCGCGGGAACTCCGGGATAAAAAGTAGCCTATATGTTATTCTGGGTCTTCAGCTACCTACATACCAAATTTCATTGTAATCGGCTTTGTAGTTTTTGCGTGAAAGAGTAACAAACATCCATACATCCATACATACAAACTTTCGCATTTATAATATTAATAGGATTACGTTAAGTGTCCTAATATCAGCTCGGTGTAAGTCGACCTAAGTTCGGACCTTAAACCAATATATTATTGTAGCTTAAATATAAATGATCATTTACTTAATTTTTGAAGCTTACCCGGTTGGCGATAGGCTTGCCACCTATCACATTGTGGGACTAATGCCCGATTTCACCAAGAGCCCCTATATTTTAGTGGACTTTTAACGTACTTTAGGGGACTGTTTTATATGGAAACAGTCCCATAAGTAACGTTAAAAGGTCCCCTAAAGTATAGGGGCTCTTGGTGAAATCGGGCATTAGTCTCTTCGGCTAGTCGTGGGTACCTACCATAGTTGTGCCACTGCCATCCGCTTCAGAGATATGGGCGCGAAGATACTACATAATAATGTGATCTGTTTTCTTAGTGTCTTCGGCTAGTTGTGGGTGCCCTGGTTGTGCCTCTGTCTACCTCTTCCGGGATATGGGCGTGAAGATACTTTTTTTGAAGCTTAATAAAGCGATAGTGACAACGGCTTATTGCATGATTCGGCTCACCAGACAGACAGTGTGTCCGCACAAGGCCGCGTCGGAGGCCAGCAGCGTCCAGCGCGCCACCGCACCGTGCAGCAGCAGCACGCCGTAGCACGCGCGGCTCGCGCCCGNNAGCACGCGCCGGAACACCGCTGCGGGCAACACGGGGTATGTAGACCGCGCTTGATGGTAGTGTCAGTTTGGCGCAACTTTCATATAAAAAAAAGTTTGCTGTGTTTTTTATTCGCCCAAATCATATGACACTAGTTGCCTTATATCTGAATGCTTTTAGACTTACTTTCAAATTATACGGGTTATACTTTTTCAAGTTTGTACAAATTCGGGTTTGCTATGGAAGTCCCGCCTCTTATTACGTACTACTTATATACTCTTTGGGTAGTGTCCGATGTGATACGTGTGGTACTCACCCACGTGGGTCGTGGCGCAAGCGAGCGCGGGCCACAGCCAGCCCAGCGGCCACGTGAGGTGCGCGGCGGCGGCGGCCCAGCCCGCGGCCATGCGCGGTAACAGCACCGTGGCCGCCACCGTCAGCAGCGCCGCGGCCCAGCAGCACCACGTGCTCACCTGTCATGTATCACGAATAACTGTTCACCGGTATCACTGCATAGTGTAAAACAAAGTCGCTCCCACTGTCCCTGTGCCCCGACTATACAGTCTCTCAACTCCTTACGGGTCACGGAAACTTTAGGGGGAGGATACGTGACATGAGTTTGAGCAGCCTGGGGTCGTGTTTCTGTGACGATGACACCGACCAATACAGGGACCACGTACTGTGGGAGTGTCCGCTGTACGCGGATATAAGGAGGGAGTTATTGGACAGTTTGCGCGTTAAAGTTGTGGGCCCGGTCCACTACCTAGACCTGGTGGGGTCACCGGGGAACTACAAAGCGTTCGCGAGATTTGCGCGCAAATGGCATGAGAAGAGGAGATCCTTGGAGATGGAGAGTGGCGAACAAGGAATGTGCCAGTGAAGTCCGCCCCTTCAGGGGAGAGGCGACATTAGGGACAAAGGTCTATGGACTAAATAACTTGTAGGGAGAGAAGAGATACACGAGGAAGAAAGCCTAAGATGCAGCAGAGCCTCGTGTATCCTCCTAAAGTTTCGGTCCGTAAAACCGAGATCTGGTTGGTAGGGCCAAGGGAGGTGGTGGGTTTGTCCCTGTGCCCCTTTGTATGCTTATCTTGAAAACTACGCAACGGATTTTGATGCAGTTTTTTTTATTAAATAAAGTGAATAAAGAGGAAGGTTTATATGTATATTTTATACCCGTGCGAAGCCGGGGCAGGCCGCTAGTATACTATAATAAATAAAATTATCTATAAAATACACAGTGATAGTGTATATACTGGATTATAAAACTTTCATATTATGTTAGTTTAAGTTTCGTAAGATGACCATTTTTTTTATTATATCAAATGTTATCCTACCTTTATTGTTATTTTAGGTACAACAATAATTGCACGCAAATATTAAAAGAGTATTATTTAATAACAAAAATAACAATACATCTCATGAACGACCAAGCTTGTTGCAATAAATACTTAGTTTTTTTTTTCATATAAAAAAAACGGAAAATTCGTTATCAGAACTTAGAGTGTCTGTAGAAAATTCATAATATACGGAGGTTTATATTTCAAACTACCAGCTCTTGAAAATGTACACAGAATTATGATAAGAAAAGAAACGAGGGTTTTTTTAGTTTCTATACTTCTTATCGTCGGTGCTTGGTGGAATTCCATTCTTGAAACAATTTACTCAAAACACTTGTATTTGCCAGTGTTTTTTTTATTATTTTTATAGTTTAGCCAACCGGTTTCGCTGTACAAGCATCATCAGGGCTATATAACAGCTCAACAACAACTCAAGTTGTTATAAGCCCTGAAGATGCTTGTACAGCGAAACCGGTTGGCTTAACTATAAAAATAATAAAATCTATATTGTGAAAAGTACAATTGTTGTGAATAAATTGTTTCAAACGAGCGTTTACCTTGCTAACATTTAACGTCCCATCCAAATGATGCAAAATCCAAGCAGTCAGCACGCCGAGGAGGTACGGGACAACCCGCGCCCATGGACGGTTCACAACGGCTGAGTAGGCAGCAAACGCATCTGGGAAACTGTAACAGTCACATAATTTATATAATGTCATATACCTACACCACTCAGAGTAATGTTAGAATGTTTTAACTTATCTGTGAAAATTCTCTTAAATTTTGTATGCTAGCACAAGCACGCTATTCTTATTGTTAACTTACACATAAATCGCTTTTTTGTCTAAAGTGACGTTGAGGAGTTTTGGTGCCATCAAGAGAAAAGATGGTCACAGTTTTTTTTAATAATTATTGAATTCGACCAAAAACGCGAGGCTCGGGTTCGATTCCCGATGGGGGCAGGCATTTGTGTGATGAAAATTTAGATGTCTGCATTTCCGGGTCTGGGTGTTTATTAAATATATTCTGGTATCTATTTAAGTATTTCTATGTATTAGAATCGTTGACTAACACCCATAACACAAGCATATAATTTGCTTACTTTGGGGTTAGATTCAATTCGTGTTATTTGTCCAGGGATATTTATTTATTTAATTTCGTGTATATATCGAGTGAAATTAGTCAACTTTGTAGGCGTTTTGTACAATTTTGTTCAGTGAAAGTGCACAAATGAAATAATCATGAAAAAAAAATCAGCGTATCGTGTGTTTCCTCGTTGCCGCCACATCTCACTACATGAGCTTGAGTATGAGGCCACCGCTCAATATCTTGAGATGACTTTTATTACCGACTTGTGACTAATTTTGAATAATTGAAACCCGATTTTGGTAAATCGGTTAACTTGATGCAATTTTCTACTTGACTAATGGCAAAATGCTAACGCGAATGTCAAGAAGTAAAGAAAGAATAAGTGACGCTAAAGATTAGCCTCTCTACAGCTGTAGAATGTATCATAATAAATTCGAGTTTCATAAATTCCACTGCACAAGGGATCAGCCTAGTGATATTTATTTCATTTACAAAATAGAGTAAACTTGCCTTAAATTAAAATCCGTGAACGCTGTAGCCACATCAAAGGCGGAAGCAACACACATCAGCAGCAGTGCCAAGATGGCCGCGGTGAGACGTTTTGACGTGGTCAGCAGCAGGCACAGCACTGACGCCAGCAGGTGAAGCTGCGTCTCTACCGACAGGTACCACGATACTTGCATGCACTGGAACGATAAGTTTGCCACGTCAGCAACAGCATCAGGATAACTGAAACTTGGTTATCAATTGTTTTAACCCAGTTCTAACAGTTGAGTAATAATGTTTTGAAAAACTTTCCACCCTAACGAAACAAAAAACAATCATCACCATTTCAGAGATTTACCTAAATCTGTAGATCTCAAACGTCTTTTTGTTTGACATTTCTTAATTGTGTGCGCCGAGTTTAACTATAAATAGCCATCTATATATCTATAATAGATGGACTGCAGTGTCTCGTTTGTGGTCGCCAAAAAAGCAGCTTTCTTACTGACTGCAGAAAATGCTAGTTAAGACTAAATTGCTCGGCTCTGGCTAAAAAAATAAATACTCAGTATAAAATAGAAGCCAACGAGCAGACAGATTTCCTGGTAGTTTGGTAAGTTCATGAATCACCGTTATCGAAGATCGCTTTGAAAACCTGAAATCTGAGGCGTTGAGTTTTAAGCTAAGTTTTAAGCCTGTTCCTCCGTCATCGGTTCGTCAGTACATGTGCAGTAGTGGTTTTAGTAAGAGCAGCGCCCTGGGCGTAATTTATACGGCGCCCCCTACATGCTGTTCAAAACCATACTAAAAGGTAAATAATATAGCGTACAGGATCTGACGCCCCTTTACATCTTGACGCCCTGGGCGGTTGCCCAACCACGTCATACCCGAACGCCGTCCCTACATGTGTACCTGTTCGTCTCGAGGGTAGAAGTTGGTGAGGTAGAGAACATTCCTCCACCAATATGCCTTGCAGTTTTCGAAGTCTCGCTCAGGCAGAGACAGGACTGCTGTATCGCGGGAGACCCGCGACAACACTGACGTTAGAAATATCACGTACATGTAAGAAGGCAGCAATCTAGACACAAAGCATTCACAAATTAAAAGGTAAACAAGTAATTATTTCTTGATTCAA
>NJDD01003786.1:0-11180 GCA_002245505.1 Calephelis nemesis | reverse complement strand
AAGTAAATAATTGAAAAAAATATACCAAAAACAATAAATAGTAGACGGCGACGCACCTGTAACATCTATGGTGCCTGTAGACCTCGGTTCTCATGTGCTATCAAGGCAGCCTTGTGATTGTGCACTGACCTTAGTCGGTGATCGTGTTTTTAGTGAAATGAAATATGTTAAACGACGACACCAATTTAACCATAATTTTGACACGATGACACCACTTTGACCGCCTCGTTGGTCGAGTGGCTAGCGTACACGCCTTACTACATATACCAACAGTTAGGCTCGGGTTTGATTCCCGACGGGGGCAGGCATTTGTGTGATAAACATTTAGATGTCTGCATTTCCGGGTCTGAGTGTTTATTAAATATATTCTGGTATCTATTTAAGTATTTCTATGTATTAGTATCGTTGACTAACACCCATAACAGAAGCATATAATTTGCTGACTTTTTTGGTTAGGTTCAATTTGTGTGACTTGTCCAGGGATATTTATATATGTTTATTTAATAATGGTAGCAGGTATAGAAACGCTGATTCTCTTTTTGCGGGACAGGTCGTCTCAGAATTCTGGCAGTTAGGAGATCTAACTTATTCAGTTTTATATAATTAATTTGCAATAAATTGTAACATCCACATTCTTGCAAAAAAAAAACTATTTTCTTACAAATAAAATTACTCACCAACAGCAGACATTGTTGCTTAGACCCGAGCCAAAACTTCTTGCCACCAAACAAGCCAGAGTGGTAGCGGCCTGACGCGTCGGCCACTGTAATAAATATTTTAAAGCTTTCAGAAACCAACCAACTACTTCGCAATACACAATATAAATAAACCGATTTTGATGAAGCTATTTGTTGTGTGGCTGGATAATACATATTTCTAACGATATAGGTATTCATACGATGGATTTTCAGCTCTATCAGTTTGTAACTACTAACAAACTTTAGCAAATAATAAAAATTTGATCACCTCTTTGTTCTAGTGGTTAGCGTACACGCCTTATACAAATTACCCTCCGTAAAGGTATGCTTTGATTCCCGATCCCGACATCCCGTCCACCAAATTTGTGTGATTCACATCTAGATGTATTTTATAGCTCGATGTAATTTATTCCCCAATAATTTGAACTGGTTTTGTGTATGAACTCTCTGTTCCGGCGAACTTCGTTCTACCCGTTCAATTTGTATGGGCAAAATCGAAATGTAGTTATCCCGGTTTCCTCACAGTCGAACGGGATAAAACCACCTTATGTCCGTCTCCTGGTTATAGTCTTCCTCGTCATTTTTAAACAAAAAAGCCTTCATGAACTCAACCTTACATGAGTTACAAATAGTATAACTAACACCACTTTTTTATATAAAGACTAACCGACCCGACGAACTTAGTATCGCTTGACATTAACAGCTACAAACCGTTTCTATGCAAAAAATAAAGTATTGTTTCACCTGTTGTTCTTGCAATTTTCCAGGGTCTTCTCTTCATTATTACCTTCTCCTCGCCTTTACCGCCTCGTTGGCCGAGTGGCTAACGTACACGCTTAACTACATCGGTCAAACGCGAGGCTCGGGTTCGATTCCCGACGGGGGCAGCCATTTGTGTGATGAACATTTAGATGTCTGCATTTCCGGGTCTGGGTGTTTATTAAATATATTCTGGTATCTATTTAAGTATTTCTATGTATTAGAATCGTTGACTAACACCCATGACACAAGCATAATAATTTGCTTACTTTGGGGTTAGATTCAATTCGTGTGATTTGTCCAGGGATATTTATTTATTTATTTATTTATTCTCCTGATAATGACTAACACATCTAAAAAATTGGTAAATCCGGTCCGAAATTGTATTAAAAAGCTAAAATCAAAACTAGTTAATCAATGATACTTAATAATTTCTCGAATACTATTAGTTTAAAAGTAATTTGTCAATTATTTACGGTTGTTACTTTAATTATAGCTTTATAATAATTGAAGTCGTGACAGCTGAGATTGATTTTGGTAGGTCTTTTTGACCCACCCAAAGTTAAGGAATGTTGAGGTACACATGAAAAAAAACTGGTATTATAAGTTTGATGTTTAGTTTTCTACGCTGGTTTTTCGATTGATTCGACTAGCACAATCTTACGCGTATATTAGTTGCACCTATTGATATATTAAAATCAAATTATACTGAGTTATCAATTTATCTGTGGTGTAACGCTCGCTGACCGTATTCGTAACAGTGAGATCCGAGAAAGAGTGGGATTGAAAGAAAGTGTTGGTGTTAAAATGCGAAAGGGCATGCTCCGCTGGTTCGGTCATATAGAAAGATGTCATGTCAAGATGACAGACGAAAGATTGACAAAGCAGATATACAATGCGAATGTGGATGGATGTAGGTACCCGGGGAGACCAAGGCTGACATTTCACGATCAGATCAATCGGATATTATCCGAGGGTGGTGTCAAGAGCCTCCGAAACCGGCGTGTTTGTATGAAAAGGGTAATGAATGTGAAGGAAGCAAGACAGGTTTGTCAGGATGGTGAGGTCTGGCAGCCTATACCCTCTGCCTACCCGGTAAGGGACTTGGCGTGAAGATATGTATGTATGTGTATGTATCAATTTACAGGTTTCGGCAATGTTTAGTTATTACCGAACATGGGCATAATCTATACCAACTGTGCGATTCTAAAGACATTAAGACCTTTCGCTACACCTTTGTGGAATCAGTTACCGAGGGCGGTATTCCCAAACGATTATATTTAGGATTTAATTAGGAACAAAGGGTAAATAGATATCCAGGTACTCGATTTTAACAGACTCAAATATATGTTTCACTGTTCAGACCACAGAGCACTAGCACACCTGACAAAGAGTCCGGCACATTTTTGGTCGGACGAGACCACGCCTTAAATAAACGACTCTGTAGGGTTACTCTTGAAACTCGATTCATGCAATATTGGGATTTGGAATCGGGTATGTCATTACTGTAGAACACAATGGCGAATAATTGGCATTTAGTCATTAGTAAACTAGTGACCTGCACCGGCTTCGCACGATTATGAAATATACATATAAACCTTCCTCTACAATCACTTTATCTATTACTAGCAGTTTCACACAGCTTCGCCTACGTAACTTGACTTCTACTATACCGATTTGGATGAAACAAAGCCTGTGTCACTCGTGGATAATATAGCTTTCGAATGGTGAAAGAATTTTAAAATCGGTCCAGTAGTTTTTGAGCCTATTCATTACAACCAACCAAACAAACAAAGTTTTCCTCTTTATAATATTAAGTATGAAAAAAAACCGCATCAAAATCCGTTGCGTAGTGTTAAAGATTTAAGCATACAAAAGAATATAGGGACAGAGGAAGCGACTATGCTAAGTAGTGATAGTAAATATTGATTTTTCCGGATTCGCTGAATTCTTTTAAAACTAAATGCTAATGCCGCTAGATATGTGTTTACGAGCACCTTAAATGCACCAATTTCCAATTTTAATGAAATCGAGATTCAAGAGTAGCCCTACTAATTGATCGCTTCAAACCTTTGGCTTGGCTCAGTTACTAATATTTATAATTAACTTATCGAATGTTACCATAAGTTATAACCTAAATTGTATGATTGAAAAAATCTTTCTCAAACCTGTTTTTATAAAAATTAACAACCATAATAGGCTTTCTCTGAGGTCGATAAAACGCCTATTAATGTCAATAAATATATGATGTGTGGCTTTAGACTGTGGTGTTGTTTCTTTTGGTAAAAAGTTTTTAGGTATGATGAAAGATTGGATATGTGCCCGGTTGGCGATAGGCTTGCCACCTATCACATTGGAGGACTCTCTACGGTAAGCCATGGGTCACTGGACGTGCCTCTGCCTGCCTCTTCGGGGATATGGGCGTGAAGATACTTTAAATATTTTGTCGATGAAATCATAACTGCTTTGCCTGTCAAGTGCCACTGGACAAGTGACAGAGTTTCGTATATCTATTAATACCTACGTGCTTTTGAATATTATAAATGCGATCCAGGTAATCCTATTAATATTATAAATGCGAAAGTTTGTATGTATAGATGTATGGATGTTTGTTACTCTTTCACGCAAAAACTACAAAGCCGATTACGATGAAATTTGTTATGTAGGTAGCTGAAGACCCAGAATAACATATAGGCTACTTTTTATCCCGGAGTTCCCGCGGGATTGGGACTTACGCGGGTGAAACCGCGGGGCGCAGCTAGTAAATTATTATTTATAGAATAATATTGAAATAGCTCAAAGGTAAAATATTTATATTTTCGGCCAACAAACAAACAGTTAGTCCGATTTCGATAATTTATAATTGTCTGGTTCTTCGTAAATTTGTAAGAAACAAAAAGATGGAGCAAATCGCCACAAACCGACATACTCGTAGGTACAAAATTAACTTATTAATTAAAATAAGTTTCTTAATAATACTAAATTGTATCTACTGTATCTTTAGGTATTAGGTATTATAAATTGTACTATCTGTATCTTTAGGTATCTACGTCCTATACCGGTAAGGTTTCAACAAAATTCAAGCACATTGGGAACTTTAATCAAGAACTTTGCCCAAACTTTTTTAGTTATATTATGTGAAAATTTTGAAATTTTAATTATTCTTTTTACCGGGTTTCAAAAATATTTTGTTATCAATATTTTTTATTCAATTGGTTTTACTTTTATGGATGTTTAAACAGATAGAGGAGATGGAGTCGGTATATAATTTTAAAACCAAATTGTTATTTTTATTATTTAAATGACTATAATCTTGTTTCATGTTTTGACTAATTTTGCATGTCAAATTATTGACCAAAATGTGTAGATCTAATAACGAATTATAAAATGTAAACCAGCAGTGATACTTGTACCACATTTTAAACAAATAATAATGATTGATTCATTGATTGTTATAGTAAAACAATGTATAGGTTCATGTGATTGTATGCGGGATGATAAAATATGAAAAATGTATAAGTATTATGAAATCTTACTTAATTGGAATAAAATAAGACCTTCCCAGAGTTGGTCCTTTTAAGAATTGGTCTTTCTGAGATTTGGTCCTTTTAAGAATTGGTCCTTTTGAGAATTAGGCCTTTTAAGAAATAGGTCTTTTCAGAACTAGGCATTTGGCAACTGTCCTTTTATAAGCAGTTGGCCTTTTTAAGAATTAGGCATTTATCGACTAAGCCGTAATGATCAAAGAAACCTAAAAGCCATTTTAATGCCTATTCAATGATATCCAACTTGACATACTTACTTACTTATTTCATCTTTGATTTATTTGTTGTGAATCTTGCCAGGTAAAGGCGAATTGATTGACGCAAGAATCGGCGTAGTGTATAAATTTCTATAAATTTTAAAGAAAGAAAAAATTTCGCCCCAGACAGGATTTGAACCAGTAACCTTTCGTCTCAAGCCGACGAATGCTCTAACCAATTGAGCTACTGAGGAATAGTTACAGGTTCAAATCCTGTCTGGGGCGAAATTTTTTCTTTCTTTAAAATTTATAGAAATTTATCCCACGCACAGGGCAAGTGCTAAAAAAATAAAAAAATAAAAATACGGCGTAGTAGTTGGGTAAACAATAAAGCACATAATATAAAAAAAATTGAACAAAGCGCTAATGAATTATACATAATATTAAATGTACCTACATAGCCCCATTTATACGGTAACTGCTTTAGTAAGCGATTTATAAGTATGTATCATCCTTTCTCGGATCATAGAGTACCCCCAGCCAATTTTGCTACAGTTTAGTAAATTCTTCATACATCAAGGTCGGATTCTCTTCATTTAAGCTATCAGTGAACTTGCACATGGGTCTCCTGATTTTAAAAGACAACCGTGGTCTAAAGACACCATACATGTTACAGGTGCGTCGCGGTCACTGCTGGGATGTTAGACCAATCATGCAAGTCTACCCGCTACCCTACCCTCCAGACCGGAACTTGGCAGTCATTATGCCGGCAGGGCATAGGTTAGGCATTGGATCCCTACCCGGGCAAATAGCTGAACAGCACTCTACCATCAGAGTTCTCGTTGGTTGGTCTTACGAGCTGCCTGACAGAGGCAGATGGTCTGTGCTACGTAGCAGAACTGGACCAACAAGGGGTAAACACGGTTAGTTAATTGTGATGATAAGAAAATAAATAAATAAATATCCCTGTACAAGTTACACGAATTGAATCTAACCCTAAAGTAAGCAAATTATATGCTTGTGTTATGGGTGTTAGTCAACGATACTAATACATAGAAATACTTAAATAGATATCAGAATAAATTTAATAAACACCCAGACCCGGAAACGCAGACATCTAAATGTTCATAACACAAATTCCTGCCCCCGTCGGGAATCGTGCCCGAGACTCGCGGTCGGTCGGTACGCTAACCACTCGACCAACGAGGCAATAAATGTACGAATAAATAAAAATCTTAATTAAATTTCCCCTGGACAATTATTTGCCCGTTATAGAATAATTTGTCTCATGTTTTAATGCTGCTGGTTAGGATTAGACGTTGATAATGAAAGTAAACTGAATTACGTCAAGTATTTACAACAAATTATTATTCAATAAATACGAATACATAAAAACATATTGCGAGCTGCCAGTGAGTATGTCTCGTGTTGTCAGACACGCAACAAGTCGTGACATTTTAATTGGAAAATGGGCATCTGAGTGAAAACTAATCACACTACGTATTAAATGGAGATTATCGTATCCAATACAGCCTCTAACACTGCGTAATGTACGTTTTATACGTAACTGACCTACTTAATAATATTGCCGGGGGCTACATTATCTATACGGAAATGGAGCTTTGCTTATTTTATCCGACTTTGGTATTCCAAAAAAAGAAAGCTCGTCTGTATACATAAAGGTTTATTAACTGTACCTGTAAGCATATCTCAATGTTATGTTAATGGACACTGACCACTCCTAGCCAATTTTTATAAAATCGTTTCTTCGCGCCACTATCCTCTAATAAATAGGCAAAAGTATAACCAAGGCACCCACGACTAGCCGAAGACACTTAGTCCCACAATGTGATAGGTGGTCTATCGCCAACCGGGCTCTTATCCAATCCTAAACAACGTCATTTTTTAAAAGAAAATTTTGAATACCTACACATTTTGAATAACCACGTTAAAGGGTAAGAAAGTAATTAAAAATTTTGCCACGGGACTTGAATCTTCAATAGCTCAAATGGTTAGAGCATTCGTCAGCTGGAGACGAAAGGTTACAGGTTCAAATCCTGTCTGAGGCGAATTTTTTTCTTTCTTCAAAATTTAAAGAAATATACACATTTTCTAATGTTTACCTGACCCTTGGATCGACCTAAGACCTCATAAAGTCAAATCTAACAACGGGCCGCTAGGCCACAGAGGTTCTAGGTACTTAAATATAAATTACTATATCTATTTTATATTGAAGTACTTTTTTTTATATAGGAAGGCAAACAAGCAGACGGATTTCCTGATGGCAAGAAATTCCCGCCCCCTAGAGACACCAAAGATGGTAATGGTGCGTTGCCTACCTGAGGTCAGGATGTTAGGCCTCGAGCAAAAGTAAGTTTACCGGCTACCTTACCATCCGAACCGAAACACGTAATGACGTTATGGCGGCAGGAATAGGTAAAGCGGTAGTACCAATCCGGGCGAGTCGCTGCGAAACTCTAGCACCTAGTCAGATGTCACGGTGTTAGTGATGATAAGCCTATGCTCGCCTTTTACGAGCTGCCTGGCAAGAAAGGCAGACATTTCAATAATTAGAACCTTCACTCCGTAGTTCCCGAAGAGGTAGGCACAGATACAACCAGGGCGTACGATTAGCCGAAAATAATTTAAGGTAAAAAAGTCGAAAAAAGCACATTTTGAGTCAACCGACCCGGGTATTAATATTAATATAGGCATTTAGGTCAGTGGCATAACTAAGCGTGGCGATGTGTGCCCCTTGCCACCCCATGTCAGTGGCTTCCCCTTGTCAGACCTGGTAAAGGAGCCTCAGGAGTCTTAAAAATATTACTCACACCCTAAGGAGGGTAGGGAGAGCTGTTGATGCCAGTGTATCAATGAAATTACCAATGTCTCCAGGTACAAAGCGCAATATATATGTGGGTGGGATCTTCTTGTGTTGGGGTGTATGACCGTCTTTGGGTCACTTAACCAACGAATTATGTTTAGGTGAAGGATCACTTAGGCAGTTGCTGCCTATCACTCTATATTTTATAAATTTTAATTAAAATAATGGTAAAAATGGAGCCTTACCTCTGTACGCCCAAGCATGCCCATCAGACAAGTCCTTCAAAAACAAACTCATATCCTCCCAACATTGACCGGCGATACTCAAGTGGACACCATTCTTTATTTTAGGCCATACGTAAGATAAAAAAGATGGATCGTAAACATTAAACAAATTCTCCAAAAGTTCACCCCGTGATTTTCGTAAAACATCGTTTTTGGCGTTGGCGGCATTTTGTCGTTGCGTTTTTGCACAATTTATTAAAATTAAAACAACATAAATAATGAACACTTTCATTTTTCACATAATCTGTGGTATTATTTTTCAGTAATATTTGTTTACAAATACAGCCAGTGCGTGCGCGCAGTATCGCGCCGTTACAATAATAAGATAAATTCTCATGCTGCACGCACAATGGCCAATATAAGTCAATGAAAAGAGAGTGTGATTTCTAAATGCCATCAACCGTTTATTTGCAATAAGTACTCGTGTACTATAAACGATGTGTCGTTATTGTTATATGTTTTAATTATGAACATAAATAAAGCAAACAAGTTAAAACCAAGCTAGAAGCTGACCAGAAAAGCTTTGTAAGCTTTGGTTCGAGGAAAGATTTAAGAATAAAAAAATTACGTATTTTGAAATATTTAATAAAAATAAAATCGAATAATTGATAAATTTTCAAAAGAACCTTGAACCCTGCGTTTTAAATAAGATACGTAGGTTTTTTAAAAAAAGAAAAGATATTTGTTGGCGGATTATGCGTGTTGAAGTTGTTACAAAATTATTTCAGCTTTCCAACATATTCTACCACATTGCGGTGTGCAAATATTTTAATATTAAGGAAATAATTTAATTATGTACTTACACAACATTTTAATATTCTTAAAAATAGTTTTATATTTATCACAATTAGAATTATAAATTACAAACAATTTTAAAACGTAAATTTCCTTCTCATATTTGTCTTAACTACTCTCAGCCATGCTCGCAATCTAGAAATAACAGAAGTAAAATAAGCCTTTATTTTGCCAACTATGCGCAATTAGCAAAATAAAGGCTTATTTTACATCTGTTAAATATTAGCTCATCACAATGTTGTAGAATATGTTGGTGTGCTCAAATATCTCAAGTTTTCACTTCAGCCGGCACTTAAGTTTTGATAGTGTTAAAATAAAGAAATTGACTTCCTGTAGTACACACTAATGTGAAGATTCGGAAGCCGTTTTCTTGGCCATAACACTATTTGATTAATAGTATGAAAGTTAGGAAAAATATTTCTTAACCCTCACACCAGTGTGACAGAGCAGTGTGAAGGTCAGTCGGGCGAGCTTTGTAACAACTTTTTAACACATATATTCCGCAAAAACTAAAAATAAATATAATAAATATTAGAAACCAAACTAATACCATTTCTTGAGGCTAGTAGGCTGAGCCTGCGGGGAAGGGAGAACCGGGCAATGGGAGTCAGCGGGCAATGGTGGTCACTACCATATCTAGAAAACAAAAACCCGTTGAAACACATACAGTGGCAAAAATAGCCAATCGTATCATACCTTTTCCGCCACCGCGCGGTCATTCAGATCGCTCGTCAGGTTCACGAGAGAAGATTTTATGTATAAAGTACGTAACAATCATATCATTAAAAAATTAGTAAATGTTTAACCTCATTACTTAAATTTGAGTTTTTTTATTGAAAAGCCTATTATCGGGCAATGGGAGTCAGTTAATCCCATTAAGAAAATAGCTAAGACTGTTAAAAGACGAGCAACATTAGCAAGCTAGAAACGTCTTTCACAACAGAAATCTGTAAACAAGAAATCTGTAAATCTTCCACTGAGACTGATATTAGTCAGACTCATACATGTGATGACAACGAAGACGAGTCTAGCAACATTTGTTTGATCTGCTCCGAATTTGGCCGTAACAATGAAATGTGGTATGTGGTATGGTAGTCCGCAGGGTATGCATCGGGCATACCCTGCGGACTGCGGGCCCACACAGACTGCATAGAATAGGATTCTCCTAAGGGCTACATGTGCGACAGATGCTGAATATAAGAATTGGAACCTTGACCCTCATTGTCCTACAGGCTGACTACAATTACCCACATGTTAGGGCAATGGTGGTCAAATGTGATATTTTTTAAAAACTTCAATTTTGCCAAAGTATGATTCTAAATGAAAAAAATAAGATTGATACTGATAGACAATTAGTTATAGTACCTAGGTATGTAAGCAAATTATTTTGATAAATATAGCAAAATATTTTTTTCGTTATTTTAACTATCGCTTAAGTGACTCCCATTTCCCCCTTTTCCCCTACGTTTAACATAATTTAACACATAAGACTAATCGATGTTAATACATTCTTTTTATTCGTTCATCAATTTCATTTAATTTCATGTTGATCATGGATTGTCACCTTAATCCAACGTGTATGCAATGTTTCAGTTCAATCTGATACCCTTAATGTCATTAAACAGCGAACAAGCACACGGCGCTCCTGAAGATGAATGTGTTCTCTAGATATGATAGATGTAACAAGTGTGTCGCTGTCCTGTAGCCGGGTGTTAGGACTACTGTACAAGATCATCGTCTACCCTACCATCCGGACCAGAACATGACAGTCATAACGGTAGAAATACGTAAGGCGGTGAATCACTACCATCAGTACAACACAGCTTTAACATTTAAATGCAACAATCGACTCACATGTCTACTATCGGAAGAACTAACGAGGCAAGTTTAACTAGTGACAAAATATAAAACTACTAGCTGCCCCAGCGAACTTCGTCCCGCCAACATCCGGATAAAAACTATCCTATCTTTTTAAGTTCGACCAAACTACAGATATATGAGAAATTTTATCGTTATAGTTTTGGAGTTTATTGGCAACATACATCGTGACACAAGATTTATATATATATATATATATA
>NJDD01003785.1:106036-119905 GCA_002245505.1 Calephelis nemesis | reverse complement strand
TGTAGAACTAAGAAGTACTTAGTACTTTTCCTAGGTACCTACTTAGTATGTACTTTCGGCTAGTCGAGGGTGCCATGATGGTGCACATGCCTACCTCCCCAGAGATACAAACGTGAAGATACTTATTTATTTTATTTTATTGATTTCTGTGTACATAAGTCATAAAGTATCGTGGTGTCAATCGAGTCGCCTACTTAATGTAAAATAACAATAACATAACACTCTTTTTTAATAAACCATAACATAACTTATTCGTAATATACCTAAAAACCGTCTCTATTAATTACGTTATTAATGAAATGTCAACTCTTGAACAAAAAACCGCATCAAAATCGGTTCATTGGTTTAGGATGCACGCACGCACGCAATGTAAACACACTCACACACAGACATACACCGCAAAACTTATAACACCCCTCTTTCCGTCGTGAGCTAAAACACCTTTGACCTTACTCATTAAGTACATATTATATTTTCTATCGCCATACTTCTTTTAATAGTAACTAATAGTAGGTGTTTCTATTAATAGTAGTAATTGAGATTGTGTTTCTTCTTGACTGTCGAAAATAATAATGTTTCTCTTTGTACCTGAAATTAGGGGGATGCTTATGAAAAAACATGTGAACTTCTTCTGTAAACTACCTTACATCATTTATGTATCATCTTTTAAAAATATGAAAATGGTACTAACCCATTGCTACTAAATTTTTAATTTTTTTAGCTTTTTTCGCTTACTAATTACGTAGCATACTATAAGTATAATAAAATCTAAAAGAATCCAATTTTCAATGTTTTTGTCAGAAATAATTAATAAATTTACATTCAAATAATTAAACTATCTCTTACTTTGTCAGGCACGCTACAAGCGCGTCAAAGCTTTAAAAACTAACCTGTATATTCAAACCAAGCAGGAAAGGGTTTCCGTTTTCATATGGTAATCAAAATAATAGGGTTACCCTTTCAATATAGTAATCAAAAGGATAGAGTAACCCTTTCGTTAGGGTAACCAAAAGAATAGGTTTACTCTTTCAATATGGTCACCAAAAGGAAAGTGTAACACAAATGTTAGGGTTACACATTAAAAGGGTTTTGAAATTTAAGCGCTTAAGCGGGGAAAGGGTTGTCCGGTCCCTGTGAAAAAGTCGGGATTGGAAGTGTGCCCGGTTGGCGATAGGCTTGCCACCTATCACATTGTGGGACTTAGAGTCTTCGGCTAGACGTGGGTGACCTGGTTGTGCCTCTGCCTACTCGTTCAGGGATATGGGAGTGAAGATGCTTTTTCTTTTTATATTACAAGACAGAGACCCTGATAGCTAGAAATAAACGTCTCCTATAGGGAAAATAAATGCTGCTGATTCTTAGGAAACATAACGTGCAAGAACCGGTTTATCTATCCGCTGGCACAGACGCCACCAAATATATTTCTAAAATACTAATTATATTATCAATATAATAATTATTACAGACAATTGAAAATACAATTTGCTACAACGCTTTTACACAAATACAGGATATTAAAATCATAACTTCCAGCTAACCCAAAATCGGATAAAAAACAATAAAACTCTGAATCAGATATGCTCGATTCTGGCACGAATACGCTCCAACTGAATTTGATCGTAAAAAGGTCTGCCCATTTATTAAGCAATCATTTTATTAATGCTTTTGTGGAAGTGGTTGAGGGTGTTGTCAAAACGGTTGACATATCGCCGACCCGTGGCCTCTGTATTGTCGAATCTTTTTTCCAAAAAAAACTCGCGAATTTGTCCATGTAAAAATTCCAACTGGCAACTGTCGAGATAACGCGAATGTTGGAGCGGATCGCCTGAAGCAATGCGGTGTATGGGGTTTTTTAAATGGGCTCCTGGATTTTTGTATCCTTAACGAGCATACAATGGAAATACAGTAAAAAATCAAATATTCTGCTTCATCATCTACACTTAATTTCTATCTTCTATTTCTAATTTGCCCGTGTTGTTCCGGGCTCCTTTGCAGAAAAAATCATCTGCTTCCTGCCAGGCAGTTCGTAAAGGGCGAGCATAGGCTTACCGTTACTAACACCGTGACAACCAACTAGGTGGTAGAGCTTAGCAGCGACTCGTCCGGATTGGTACCACTGCCTTACCTATTCCTGCCACCATAACGTCAATGCTTGCCGTTAACGTGTTCCGGTTCGGAGGGTAAGCTAGTAAACTTACTTTTGTTCGAAGCCTAACATCCCGGCCTGGGGTTGGCAACGCACCATTACCACCTTTGGTGTCTCTAGGCGGCGTGATTTTTTTACCATCAGGAAATCTGGCTGCTTGTTTGCCTTCCATTATCATAAAAAAATCATCAAAACTTAATTTCTATCTACTGACAAACCGAAAAACAACGGACCACACAGACTCGAGTGCTGTCAAATTACTTGACATGCAAAATCTCTGCGGGCGGTTTAGACACCTTCAATGTTAATTAAAATTTGTCTCAAATAAAACAAAGCTGACTCTTTTGTCTATAAATTTTAAAGAAAGAAAAAATTTCGCCCCAGACAGGATTTGAACCTGCAACCTTTCGTCTCAAGCCGACGAATGCTCTAACCAATTGAGCTACTGAGGATTCAAGTCCCGTGGCGAAATTTTTAATTCCTTTCTAACCCGTTAACGCGGGTAGTGTCCTATAGATACACAATTCTGAGTACCCACCAAATGAGTTCATCACCGATGAAATTCACATTTTGAATGGCCATAACTTTCGTTTCTTGCATCGTGACTCTTTTGTTTTCATTGAAATGGAAATGCAAAATAAGTGTCTTTAACAGACTATATATTTATATAATTATTTACAAGAGTTAGATTTTTAGTTAGAATTACATTTTAAAATAAAGCCATACATATAAACTTTATTGTCTCTTTAAATATTTGCACACCACAAGTTAGTAGAATATGTTGGAACACTTAAATAATTTTGTAACATCTTTGTAACACTCATATCCCGCAAATAAATTTTGTTTCTTTCTTTTCTTTTATTCTTTCTCTTGTTTTTAAAATTCTTCTTTTGGGCTTTTTTAAAATAAATTGTGTCTAAAATACCTTAAATTACAGGCTGTAACGTGTTTGTCACTTTCGTATTCAGGTTCCGGAGAGTAGGCTAGACTTGCGCATTAGGCTTAATATACTGGCCATAGGACAGCGAAGTACGTGTTACGTTTAGGGTGACTATAGGCCATGGTTGTCTCTTAGCATCTTAAGAGTCATGTGTTTGTTAGATATGTTATAATTACTCACATAAATAAATCATTTTGTAATAAATACTTGCGACTTAAAAATATATATGACGTGTTGACGACCTTTACATACGACTTGGACTATGACTGAAATAAACTTATTTTATGTTTTCCATTTATTGGTACGAACTCAATAGTGAAAAATAATATTTTTTTCGCTTTACAAAGCTTTTTTATGTGAATGGACAGCGATCAAACAATTGGGTCTTCTGATGGCAAGAGACAACCATAGTCAATAAACACCATAGATGTTATAGGTGTGTCGCAATCCTTTTGCCGGAATGTTAGGACAATTGTGCAAGTATACCGACCATGGAGACAGAAACATAGTAGTGTCATTATGGCGGTAGGAATAGTTATAGCGGTGTTTACCTGCTCGGGCAAGTTGCTGCACAGCATTCTTCTACCAGTGATTTGCTTAATTTTAAAATAATATGTAGGAATCCAAAAAAATTACTTAAATTATAGTGTATTATATACTAATTTGAGGTCGGCGCCAAGTCATATTAGATAACTAATTACATTTACAAGTCCCAAATGAGATTTGTGAAGCTATAGTGTGTTTGTCAGTTTTTGTTAACTTTAATACAAATGTAAAATTATGGATATTAGTCATTCTAAAAGGTAAATTTATTGCTACTAATTCTTTAAAAAAAAAGTGTTTTTTGGTCCTGAGACTACTCCTTACTGATGCTCACCTTTCTTTACAGAACATAAATAAGTATGCATTATTTTAACTTATTTTAAACTAGGCAAACAATATGTTTGTTAAAACGATGTTAAATAATTACACTAATACATGGAAATATTTAAATAAATAACAGCAAACTTTAATAAACACCCAGACCCAGTAATACATACATCTGTATTCATCACAAAACGCTAGTCCCATCGGAAATCGAACCCGAGCCTTGCGATTGATCGGTTAAGTTAGGCATGTATACTAACCACTCCGAAAACCAGATTATAAAATTAAGTAAACAAAAGAGTAAAGTAAACTAAACTAAATATATTTCATTACATTTTATTTGAAATATTTTTTTCATCTTTCATACCAAAACCTCATATCGTTTGTGAATTTCATACTGTTAATATACATTATAGTAATAAATGTGGAGAAAGCAAGAAAGGTCTACAAGTAACGTGAGATTAAGCATTTGATACTCTCTGCCTGCCCCGTAAGGGACTAGCGTGAAGCGCGAAGATGGCATGTACGGATAAAAAACATTTTATTTTATATAGGTAGTATGTTATATGCGAAAGGTAAGACCGATTTCCATATAATGTTATATTAACGTACTTTTCCAAGCTCAGCATATTAGTTTATTGGCTGTGACTCTCGTTTTATAAATATCAATATTAATAAAAAGCACCACAATTTTCCAGTACACTGTAACATATTCATGTACTTGTACATAATAAAACGTCTCGTTTAAAACGTATTATGATCAATTTAGGGCGATGAAAAGAGAGATGCCATTCAATTGTCACCGTTTTGTTCCATTGATGCTAACATCAAACATGTGCTGCGTAACAATGAGTCGGGAGAACACCACAGAAAACGTTAAAAGATCTCTCAATATTTTGCATAACAATACACCCTGTACATTCTCTGTAGCAACCTTTGCTATGGCATCCGTGTGAGGACAATTATTTGTAATACACGTTATACAATTAAATATTTATACTTCCCCTTGTTCTGCTAATTTAGTAAAATGATCATTGTATTTACATTACAATAGTATTAGGGCCGAAACACATGACCGCGTTGCGGCGCGGCACTTTTTATTTATTTTAAACGGAGTAATATATTTTGGATAAAAACTAAGCAATAGGTTTCTGACGATGGTCTATGGGCCAAAACACATGACTGCGTTGCGGCGCCGCGCCGCTAGAACCGACAGTAGCGTCACTGCTGATTGTAATGGCGCGTCACTATTTATTTACTCGTATTTAAAACAGAGTAATATCTTTTAACAACAAATAAGCAATAAGTTTCTCACGATGGTCCATGGCAGAGAAACGTCTATGACGCCGCAACGCAAATAAAAATTTTAGTCGCCCGCGTCGCAACGCGGTAATGTGTTTAGACCCTTAGGCAGAGACATGTCTAGAATGCCGCAACGATTTTAACGACGCGGCGCCGCAACGCGGTTATGTGCTTTGGCCCTTATCGATTGACATTTTGAAGTCAATATAATTAATAATACGTAGTTTATTTACAGAATATTTCCCCTGTATCTGTCCGGGTCTTCTGCGTGGAATATACTACTTACCTCTCTGCTAGGCAGCTCGTAAGAGGTGCTCGCATAGGTTATGAAGGTCACTACCAAGAATCTCGCTGGTGCACTATATAGTGTCATAACAATTAACAAAATGTATTAACTTGCCTGGGTAAGGATTCACCGATTTACCTATTCCGTCTGCCACTTAGTAAACGTCTATTACCTTGTAAAATAGGCTTAATATCCCCGCTACGGGACCGCGACCCACCTGAGAAGATAACAGATAACATAGGTAAGTCACGATTGTCTCTTATCCTCTTTTGTTGACCTCTCACATCAAAAATATAATTTGAAACTTGTGTTATATAATACCTTATACTATTTTATACTTTGATATAATGATTGGAACATATATCGAATAGACAATGTAATTATGTTAGACTATGTATTATTTTATCAATAAAATAATATAAAATATGTTCTATTTAGATAAACTAGTGACCGATAATTTGGTCGAAATTAGACCATAATAAATTTTAATATCTTATTGATAAGAACGCCATCTTCATTCCTCAAGACCAAACACCTACTTTATTTCTAAAACTTTTTAATGCCCCATCTGTGATCTTTTATCGTTATCATCAATATATTTGTTTGTGTGTGTCAAATGTATGGCAGTGTAGAAAATGTTTTATTTATTGATTCAACGTACTTTATAAGTATTATTATTGAAAAATATTAGCGTTCTGAACTTCTCCTACACAAACTATAAGTGTGCCAAATTTTGTGCTCCGTTTGCACAATTTTCGTTAAAAGGGGTCCAAAGTTTTGTAGTTTATGTTTTGCATACGTGATATTAATATATAGATTTTAAATATGCGTAGATTCCATTTAAACATAACTTAAATGTCATTGCTAAAGTATCCCGCCAATTTTCACAGAACATCATATTACCTAAGAGAGTATACTGGTAATAACAATATTTCTTACTATAACTATGAGCTGGAAATCTTTAAAGTAATTGCTCCAACATCAATGAGTAATAATCCTTTTAAGCTCAACGCACGTTACATAACTAAACCAGAATAATGAAAGAAAGGAGTGAAGGAACATTTGTAACTGTCAGCAGATTCGCCGCCATTTTTGGTCTTGATGCGTTAAGACCGCTCTTTACGTAATCCGACGACTTATAAGTGCCATGAATATTCCTTTTCTCGTAAAACAAAAGTTCTGCTGACTGTCAGACTATAGCATTACAAATTAATTGTATTTTAATTTTTATAACACTTAATATAAGATTATTTGCATTTTATAAAAAAGAGGTTTTTATCTTAATTTTTAAATCCTGACGCAAAACAAGGTTATTACAAGTTTGAGTTGACTAGGTCATCTGTTCATATGATCATTGGAATATAGGACACACTATGGGTATTTGTTTCACTTTTGGACATACTCGTATATGAGACCTAACAGTTAAAACACTAACGAAAGCACTAGTAGTTATACTAACAACTGAGCTGGTTTGACTATGGAACTCGAAGATAGAAACTTAACCTTGGATCTTATACGATTAGATAGCGGACGAACACTTGGTTCTTCTGATTGTTAGTGACATCCGCGGCCTGTAACCATAGATGTTGTGGGTACGTCGCTGTTCTGGTACGAGGGTGCTAGACTCAGTGTGCAATTTAACCGAGGACACTACTCACGGATCTGAAACTCGATAGTAATAAACTCTTCCATTCTGGCACAAGGAATAGGTGCAAATTGATCCCTTCACGAGAAGTTGCTGCACAGCTTCTACCACTCGTGGTTTTGTTAGTAATTACCCATTGACCCTAGACTCGCCCTTTACGCATGTGAGAGGCAGAACTTCAATTCTACAAAAGTAACTCGGCCCTACAAGAGAGTATTGCATTTTAAAATAAGCTAGTGGCAGCCCTGCGTGTTTTAAAAACAATATCTTCACGCCCATGTAAAATCCCCAAAACCCACAATGTGATAGGTGGCAACCTTATTGCCAACCTGACACATTTTCGATCCCGGGCAACGTTGCTTTTATTAGAAAATAAAAAAACAGTATATTTATGTTGCTCTACTCGAGGTTCGAACCCGGGACTGTATGGGGTCAAGTCCTACACTGCACCGATAGACCACAGAGACGATAACGATACGTCACACCATACGCGAGAAGCTATATTATGTGTTTCAAGCGTCGCAACAAGTTTTGACTTTCAATCTATATAAAGATATAATTGCTTAGTGTACTTGAAACTACATTGCAATTAGGTACCTATCAATCAAAAACAGGCCAAACATTGAAACAAAACGACCTAAATTCATATTTGAAAGGAAACGTAATTAAAGTTTGTTAATCAATATCCAATTTGCTATTATTGCCTCCAAATTAAAAAAGTTACAAACTACTCAACTTTATTCAGCGCAAGCCATGATTAAAAATATAATTTGTATCGTAGTTAAGGTCACAGGTTTAGTTTTTTTATGATAATGGAAGGCAAATAAGCAGATGGATTTCCTGATGGTAAGAAATTCACGCCACCAAACACCAAAGGTGGTAATGGTGCGTTGCCAACCTGAGGCATGGATGTCAGGCCTCGAGCAAAAGTAAGTTTACCGGCTACCTTATACACAGACAGACATTACAAATCTATAAAGGTTATGTTTTTGGCCTTTAGCTATGGAACTCTTAAAACATCAGCTTATTTTAACTTCAGTGCCGTACAAATACTCCCAACTCAGTGTGTGTTCATTAAGTTTACAGTTTTGACTACATATAAAGGTCTCAGCACACATACAAACTCGGAATGGGATCGTCACCGTATCGCCTCGAGCCGTTCTTTATTGTTTGTATGAAACTCCATACTGCAATGCTCGTTAATCAAAATCGTAACGTAATCGCAGCGCCTCGGAACAGGTGTAGTTTAGCCGCAGCCGAGTTGATCTAAAGAAGCTGCTGATACTGTTTGGTTACGTGCATACGTTAGGTTGACGCCTGGTTCACGGCGAGGCGAAAGGCGATGCGGTGATGATTCCTTTCCGAGTTGATATGTGTGTTGAGACCTTTATAATTTTCGCTCATTTCAAAATGGGGTACATTTAAACAGGAACATTTTCATTTGAAAATACAAAATGCAAATATCTTGAACCATTTTCGCTCGTCTTCCCAGTGATTGACAGGGCAGCCGGCGTTCTGGCTAATCTATAGTGTCACCGAGAGGAGATTAAGAGCCTTTCATCCACTCAAGTTTGACCTTCC
Source organism: Calephelis nemesis (assembly GCA_002245505.1). NCBI lineage: Eukaryota > Metazoa > Arthropoda > Insecta > Lepidoptera > Riodinidae > Calephelis > Calephelis nemesis. The sequence continues at coordinate 111,138 of NJDD01003785.1, read as the reverse complement.
CTGCCCTGGAATTTAGTAGCAATTGTAAAGATTGGAAGAGAGTTTGTTTAGTTAATGAGGGGCCAACAAGGTGGTTGGGGAGGCGCGTTATAACAGCTGTGGCTGACGTCATGTTTGGGTTTACTCGGATTTCGTTTCAGAACTATGCATTTGGGTATCTGTGCTACAAGATATTTATAAAAGCGCTTTACTTTTGCTGGAAATCCAAGAATAGGTACATATATTGTTAAAACGGTTTGGGAACAAGCTGTATTAGGTGTTACTTGATGTTTTGGCATGTTGAATTCCATAGCTGCCATAGGCCCTATAACTAAAAAAAGTAGTGATATAGCAGAAAAACTTTTATTTAAAAACCAAAAATCGGATGATATGGTATTAAGTCCTAAAATAAAACCAAATCTAGCAACAGACGGTGGTACGAGTAAAACGCGCTGCATAATTTATATTTTTTTTATATTAAATATTTATTATATTATATTATATTTATAACAATATACGATATAAAGTTCTTCTTCTACTTTTATAAATACATATGTCTTTCAATCGTTTTTCACGATTTACTTTGCCAATGTCAAGTTATTTAATTCTTATACAGTCATTAGTCACTATGTACAAAGTCATGTCAGGTCAGGGTCTTGAGTAAAGCGGTGGTTTCGTTACTCAAGCTCAGCTAGTGAGATTTGACGGCATCGAGGAAATAGACGATACACTAATTTCTTCTTCTTTCATTTGTGCACTTTCACTGATTAAAATTAATCTAATTCCCACCTAAATTAACCAATTTCACTAAAAATAAACACGAAATTCAATGATAATGAAAAAAATACGACCATCTTCATTCACGATGGCGCCAAAACTCTGACAAAAAGTTGTACGGTTACTTTATTTCTTACGTCAAAACCTTAAACACAGCTTAAATGAGACCGGAGATTGTGATGTATGTAAGTCTCCATTTATTCGTAAAAGCGTATGTAAACAATCTTGAGAGTATTTCTTTTGAATTAAACTCTGACGAAAAGTGCTCGAGGAAATTGATGTGAATTTTTATTGGCCCTGTCAAAACAAACATCAAAGACCCCACGACGCTTACTTAATTATATATAAAAGGAAAAGAAGCGGGCTCTAAATAAAACCGGCGCAATTTGAAACAAATCACTGTTTTTAAACACGGTAATCATTTAAATTGCTAGGGATATAAATGCTTTCATTCAACACAATTTTTGTGAATGGCAATACCAAGTTACTTTAAAACATTGTTTCATAAAAATACAGCGCAATTGTTTTAAAGTTGGACATCTACGGTGTATAATTTGGTGCTTCCAATTACAGTACAGGTTTCTATATACAAAATAAACTTTTTATATTTTTTTATTTTATACGTTTTTTAACTTTTAAAAAACTTTTTTTTAATTTAAGGATTCACACATATACGGCCAATATTATAGCCTTAGATCTTTTTTTCTTTAGGTTTTGGCCTTCACGTTAGTATTCAGCCATTAATCAAGTAGAAATTTGCATCGAATTTTATATCAATTTCAATTAATTATAATTAGTCATTAGTCATAAGTGGTCAGGAAGTCATGTCAGGCTCTTGGGTAAAGCGGTGGCTCATTACACAAGCTCTGTAATGAGATTTGGCGGCAACGAGGAAATACACGATACGCTAATTTCTGAATGATTATTTCATTTGTGCTCTTTCACTGAACAAAATTGTACAAAATGCCACCAAAATTGACTAATTTCACTCAATATTAACACGAAATTCAATAATTATGAAAAAACTTCGACCATCTTTTCTCCCGATGGCGCCAAAACTCTAGTCTTAGATCTAAGATAGGAGATAATATTATTTTACATCGGTTACAAGGCAACCACTGTTATTTTTCCATAAATAACAAAAAATATCTTAGAAACAAATATCTACCTATTAGTAATAATGTATTAATATTGGCCGATAGCTAATATCGCAAAGATAATTTTAGAGACATAGCAGTAACATTAGATTTCTAATTTTGCCCAAGCATCACTGTTATGTATCCTTAGTTAAATTTATTTATGATATGAGTAGTACCTAAATAGTTTTTCCAGCCGGCAGTTCTGTCCTATGTGTAAAGGACCGTTGTTACTATTGTGATGTATATAAACCATTTTTTATGTGAAAGTTTAGCTAACAAAAACAAAGCTCTTGTTATGATAAGAAACAACTATAGGCAAAAGACACCAAAGATGTTCGTTAGCTAGTTATCTCCCAGTGAGATGCCAACTTCTAAATTATTTATTATTTATTAGCATAATGGTGTACAGTAAAGTATATTCAATAATTTAAGGGGTTAGAGGAAATGCCTATTCCTTATTTTATAACCTAAATTTTAACATATTCTAAAACCCGAGGACAATAGATCTATGGGTGGCTTCGATCGGGTTAAAGACACTGATCTAAATAAGGGACATCAATCAGATGCTGTCCATTGAAAATTGTTACCCAAAACCCTTCCCATTTATCACTCAATCTTAAGATCAGTCCCGGGAGTCACTTGTGTGGGTAAGACACATAAAACACCGCAACTAGTAAAGTACATTAAGGCTCAATACACACAATTTGTTTATAAACACTTGTACTTTCCACTACACAATTTTTTATTTTTATGGTTTATCCAACCGGTTTCGCTGTACAAGCATCATCAGGGCTATGATGATGCTTGTATAAAGAAACCAGTTGGCTAAAAGATAAAAATATAGTGTGGAAAGTACAAGTGTTTATAAATAAATTGTATCAAGAATGGAATTCCACCAAGCACCGACGATAACAAGTATAGAAACTAAAGACACTTCACTTAAAAGGTATGATTTTGACACAAAAACTTTATAAGTATGTACCTAAATGATAAAAAAATTGTGTTATATGGATAGGTAAATAAGAAAACTGATTTTGCATTGGTAAGAAATATCTGACCAATAGAAACCGAAGATGCGATGCTTAGCTGTATTTGTCAAATTGAAGCATGATAGAGTACGTTGTAAAGGATAATGTTATCATAAGATATTTAATAAGCTTTGCTTTTTATACATTATATTTTATTTTATTTTTTGTTATTTAAATTTTGAGGCCTCGAGCAAAAGTAAGTGTACCGGCTACCTCGAACCGAAACATGTTACCGGCAAGCCCTGATGTTATGGCAGGAGGCATATTTCAGGAGGTGGTACCAAACCGGGCAAATTGCTGCGAAACTACCAACTAGTCAAATATCACGGCGCTAGTGACGGTAAGCCTATGCTAGCATTTTACGAGCTTCCTTGCAGGAAGGCAGATGGTGTTTTCTGCAAAGGTTCAGGGCTCCGGACCAACATGGGGAAAATAATAGTCAATTATCATGTGAGGATGCGCCAATGAATCGTTCAATCTAACAATATTGGCTAAGCCACCAGGATCGAACAAAAACATATAGTATGGTATATAATATATATAGTAGTAGAGAGATAGACTAGAACGAACACGGTCAGCAACATATTAGTAAATTTAATATGACTAGATAGACGCTTGTGACGTGTTTTTGTTACCTACCAGAAATTCACTTCCTTCCAGTATAAAGTACAACACGTCACTGAAAACATGCGCCATAAAAAATAGACTTGGTATTGTGCAGGGGTTTAAATTATTGCCATTGATTATTATTGCTTAAAAATGCAACCGGATTAAGTAATCCAATCCAGAAACCAGTAATCGACATCAGAGAATTATCGCAGTTATTATTATTTTATATATTACTTATCATGTCTTTTTTTTATTTAGAAATCAATTACTTACCCGATTCTTATCTGAAACGGCCTTTATTTCATTCATAAATGTAATCCCTACTTTTTATAAATATACTCAGGATCTTTACTTTTTCATCATCGAAAATAGAAATTTGCTTTTACCGAAGATTTATTACCTTTATTATGTTTAAACATTTTAAACGAATAATACGTTTTAATTCTAGTTTCGTTGAACTACCAAGAGATGGCGCCAGAGGAATCAAACAATAACGGGCGGCGCGGCGCGCCAGTCGGTACGCGTGACCAATCGCGCGTTTATTCATTTGATCTCGCTTCGTTTACAATGCATTCTGATATTTCATTTCTTATATCCGAACATAAACGTTCAAGCTTAAGACATTATCGTGATAAAATGTAAGCTTTAACAGACAACTTGTTCGATACTGTCATAAACTTGAGGATTTCTTTGGAAGTAATAAGCTGATGAGTTAAAAATATACGCACATGGAATAATGGTGCGTAGAAAATGGATACATAATAAGAAATAATGGACTTAATACCTTTGAATATGATTAAATTTTTTTCAACCAGTCATTAACGCAAAGAGAGCGCGTCTTTAAGCAATTATGAGAGCTTGTGACGAATTCTTTGACGGATTAAAGTTAAGATATCTGATATTTTATGGAAGAAAGGCGTGACTAGTGTGTAATATTCCAGTCTTACATAAATACGGATATAATTTATTCAACTTAAAATTCATAAAAATGTCATTCGCCTGTAATTTTTTTATAATTTCATAAATGTTATTAGGTGGTAGAGTTTTGCAGCGACTCATCCGGATTGGTACCACCGCCTTTCCTGCTGTCATAACGTCAGTGCTTGCCGTTGACGTGTTCTTATTCGGAAGATAAGGTAGCCTATAAACTTGTTTTTCCTCGAGGCCTAACATAATGGCTTTAGGTTGGCAACGCACAATCACCACCTTAGGTATCTCTAGGGCACCTAAATTTCTTACCATCAGGAAATCCATTTTAAATAAAACATTAATTACGAAAAGTACCTAACCGCAATTGCAAAATCTTTTTATTTGTAACAGTTTTGATGGTGGCTCTTTTGCTACTGTCGATTTCAAAATGTATGAGCGTAGAAAATGGATCTGTATAAAACACTATAAAATAAAAAAGCGAACAGTTTCACACATTTTTTGTCTAAATAAGGAAAGTAGTGTCACTCCTTCAAAGCGTCTAGGACAGAAGTAAAACAATCTAAGTTAAAACTTGGATCATTTTATTTTTATATCGTTATAAATATACTTTTTAATAAGAATTTATTGTCCTCAACTTCAT
>NJDD01003785.1:56187-72817 GCA_002245505.1 Calephelis nemesis | reverse complement strand
CTTACTTATCTCGTTATTTTTATAATAAAAATTTTTTTTTTTGTTCAAATAATAGATGTTTTATAAATTCTTTATGTTCTTATTTTACATTTTACTATTTATTGTGTGACATTATTCTTTTATGTTTTTTAATTATAATCAATTTTAATATTTCTTCTTTTCGCTACAGCTAGTAGAGTTTGCATCGTTATGCAACCTCTACAATATTGAACCCAAGACAAAAATCTAGGTGATCAAATTGTTAGCTTAAGATTAAATCTATAAAAGGCGATGGGGTTGTCACATTTCTACGACTAACTTATTGTTGTTTAACCCTCGACTAAAAACATGTGTTATAACATGTTAGTGTATGTACCCTCATAACATTTGAACAGCTTTTCCAATCAAAAATGGATTGACCGAAAACGATGCGATTTTTCGTTAAAAAGCTAATCATCTCGTATATACCTAGTCTTGCCATAAATATTGTAATAAAGAAAAAAAATATTTTTTTAACTGCAAATAACATATATTACTTTTACAGTGTGTTAGTTTAATACATAAATATACAACAATTAAAAAAATAAAAATCTTATTCGAAGTGGTCTCCATTGGCTGCAATACAGTCCTTTAAACGTTGAGGCCAGTTATCAATAGAAGCACGCACTCTTTCCATGGGAAAATTCTTCACTGCCAATCGTATAGATTGTTTTAGGGACTCCAAATTATCATGGCGTTTAGAGCAAGCTGTACTCTCTAAAACTGACCATAAATCATAATCCAGCGGATTAAGATCGGGACTAGACGACGGCCAGTCTTCAGCTCTGATGAAGTCCGAAACGTTCGCTTCCAACCAAGACTGCGTGGACCGAGCTTTATGACCCGGCGCCGAGTCTTGCTGGAAGGACCATACTTGGTTATTGAACATGGTGATGTTAAGGGGCTTAACTACCTTCTCAAGAATGGTATCTTGATACACTTGTGCCGATGTTTTGATACCTTTTTCACAAAAATATGGCTCAGTCACTCCTTCATAGCTAACACCCCACCAAACCATCACTGAAGTTGGATAATGTCCACGTTGCACTCTGTCGACTAATTGGGAAGCTTCCTTAGAGCTTTGAGCATAAATACGGTCATTTTGTTTGTTAAAATGTTGCTCAATTGTAAAAATTTTCTCATCCGTAAACAAAATTTTTCTGTGACCTCCCTTTGCGTACCGCTTCAGTAATTGTTTCGATTTTACGACCCTATTCTTCTTTAAATTATCAGTTAAGAAATGACCAGAGCGTCTCTTATAGGCTGCAAGTCCTAAGTCATCTTTTAAAATACGCGACATGGTTCTAGGTGCTATCTTCATTTCCCGAGATAAAATCTTTTGCTTTCGGACAGGATTTCTTCGAATTCTTTCCCTTACTGCTTTGACCACCTTTTTCGTACGAACACTACGTGGACGGCCAGATCTTTTTCTGTCACAAACAGAGGAAGTCTCATTGTACCTATTAATAGCCCGGTACACAAACATTTTACTAAAACCAAGTGTATGGAGAGTTTTAAAAATTGCATTTGGCTCCATACCTACTTTGTGTAATGCAATCACAGCGATTCGGTTCTCTTTATCACCCCACTCCATTTTAATATCGCAAAATATTGTACAATGTATTGGCGCCAAAATGAGAAAACACAATGAACAATCGTATAAAAATGACAGATTCGAAATTCAAATGTAATATTTTTTTATTTTTAAGTGTAACAGTATTTATGGCCAGACTAAGTATTATCCGATTCTTAATTCATTTCATGTTGGTTTGTCAGGGGTAAGTTGAAAATTTTTAAATTTGTAGTTAAGTATAGGTTATCCTCGTTTCATTCTTATCTATACGTGAGGTCTTTATGTATGTTTTGCGAACAACTACTGAAACAAACACAATTTGGTTTTATTAAAGTTTTATCTAACTTTATAAGTCTCTGCCTCTGTGCATCCATATTAATGAAATATTCCGTACATCAGTAACCAATACGACACACCTCATGTGTATTGACATAGCAATTCACAGAACTTTGACCTCTACTACACTGATATTAGTGTGAAAATCGTGGCAAAGATTCATAAATTTATTTCGACATTATTCGGATTGATTTCATTGTTTGAATGCGCACGCGCATCGTTTTGTTCTTTGTCCTAACGAGACGTGAAATGCCCATTCAATGTAAAATGTTTCGTTTGTGGGTCAGAGTTTATGTTGAATCTAAAAGTTAGGACGAGAACGTGATATCGGTTTAACAAGCCTCTTTTTTGGCCTGCGACAACCCTATTGCCTGACGGAATAATTTATTTATTTTTATTAAAAATAGGACTACAAGTAGTTTAGGTGGAATCGAAAGAAAGTATTGACGCAATGCTATTAATATTATAAATTTAAATGTGAAACTTTGTATGTATGTTTGTTTGTTACTCCATCACATAAAAACTGCTGTACCGATTTTTATAAAATTTGGCACACACATTGGATTAACACCACCATTGACCAGGCGGGGAACTCCGCGGACAACAGTTAGTTTTTTATAACTATTGAATTTCGTATAAATATTAGGTAGAAGTAATCAATAGTGATGGGTTATTTAAAACTTGGTTAAGGTAAAGTACTTAAGTGAAGTATTTAAAGTGTGTTTTCGATATCAACAAATTTCACTTGATAAGCTTAGGTAATGATTTATCATGCTTACCTAAGCTTATCAAGTGATTGATTAACGGCCAATATTAATAATCAATCCTAATCCAAAACTCGCTGTCCAAGATTGATATTTTGATCCATTTTTATGTTATCGCTTGTCAATAACATATCTGTGGACAGGATAAGTATGGCAATTAGGTATAGGATAGGCCGGCGGATAAGCAGCTATCTAGATTGCTGGAAATCAATCTTTAGAGAAACATTATTAACATTGGCCGTAAGACTCTAACACGACTGATTATGACGACTTATAACTTAATTTTTAATAACTTACGCCCAGTTTAACGAAATCAGAGACTAACTTGATGCAAAAACTTGTTAAGCTTAACTAATGGCCAATGCGGCGTGACCCTTGCCATAAAACTAAACTAAACACAACTATATCAACAAATTAGTAAATCAGGGATCACCACCTAGTCTGGTGGTAAATTCCTGCATCATTGCTTTCGGGTAGATTTTTTTTTGTTTTAGGAAGGCAAACAAGCAGACGGATTTCCTGATGGTAAGAAATTCACGCCGCCTAGAGACAACAAAGATGGTAATGGTGCGTTGCCAACCTGAGGTCGGCAACGCACGTATGACGTTATGGCGGCAGGAATAGGTAAGGCGGTGGTACCAATCCGGGCGAGTCGCTGCAAAACTCTACCACCTAGTCAAATGTCACGGTGTTAGTGACGGTAAGCCTATGCTCGCCTTTTACGAGCTGCCTGGTAGGAAGGCAGATGGTCTATTCTGCAAAGGAGCCCGGACCAACACGGAGATACCAAAGTTTTATGTTTTCTAGACATTTTACCTACCTAGCGTAACTTACATTATTATGTACTTAGTATAGTTTTCATATATTTTTAATATCTTTCTACACCAAAAAAAAACCTACTACAAGTTTGGAGTCTTCTCGTCATCATTTCAGATTGTAGGTACCATAAGGTTTTGTGAGTCTAGTAATATAAGATCATAAGTTAAAAAACTTCACTAGCGGGCGCTGAGGTCATCGCATCCCTACTAGAATGAGAACCATATAAGTGAGTATCAGATTTTACATTCAGGTACTTTATATACGGGAATGACGGACATTTGGTCCCCAGATGCGTCTGAATCCAATTTGTAACAGTTTTTTCAACCCGCATTGGAGCCGCAGCGCTGATATTTATTCACAAAAATTACAAATGAATTTTACATTCCATACAATAACATAATTAGTTTTTTAAAATCAACTTTTCATTTTGCAATTGCTTTAAGTGTTTATTAGTGTTTTCCTATGTCTGCGCTTGCAGATTAAAGTTATATGGCCCTATATAACTAGGAATTTCGAACATATTACAGGCATTTACAGGCAATGCTATATAAAAAGTTGTGCACTTGAGACATAATACTTCACTGAATAAAATATTACATATACGAAATGAAAAGAAAGAATTTTACAGCTCTGTACCTTAATAAGATAGTGAAAGTTTGAACAGATCCTTATTACTGGCTTACACTCATTTTGGTGCCTAAGAGTTTATACCTTATTTTGGGTATATTTGGTGAGCTGATGCGCTAGTCACACTTTTCATATCAGCTCTTATTCATAAAATCGAAAAAAAATCTATGTTTTAGAAAAAGTATTAATTTATTTGGAAATTACACATTAAGGGGCCATATACGCTAAAATACGTCAGCAGTTTACTGTTTTTTTCATACAAAGCAATCACGGATCTTGCTGACAAAAATACACAAGATTAACATGAATATGCTTTACTAGACTAGTGTTTCCAAAACACAATTCATTTCACTTTGCTCGATAGAAAAAAATCCAAAAGTTAACCCTTTTTTGAAAGCAAAACCCAAATGTCTATTTCAAATATGAAAATATCGACACCAGATTTAAAGTAAACATAGATAACATGTACTATACCTAAAAGGTAAGTGTTTCAGTTTTTATACTTTTTTTCAAATTACTTTTATAGTGTCAAAAATAGTGATTTGTCGCTTTAAAAGACGTTTACTTTAAAGCGCCATTGTTCATAGTAATTATGGAACGGGGGAGCGCGGTGATTCGCTCTTCTGGCTGACTGAGTATGGGGCCTTAAGAAAAAAAAATTTGAGTGATTTTCTTGAGTGAGATTGTCTTGGATAATTTGTACAATTAATGCCATAAAAATAATTGCAATACGGACTGATTTCGAATAAAACCAGAAAAAGTTGAACAAGTTGAAACTCAGCTGACATCTAGGAACAACAATGTAATTCATGCTACCTACTTTACCGACTACAGATGCGAACAGAGCTGCATCAAACCAAAAATTTGTTTCTTTAGGCCAGTGCCATTAACGAAGATAGTAGCAAAGCTTTTATAAAATTAGAACAAAGTACTACGAAACAAAAAACAAGAAAACTTCCTCTGTTAGTCCGACTGTCTGTTTGACCGCCTCGATGGTCGAGTGGCTAGCGTATACGCCTAACTACACCGATCAACTGCCAGGCTCGGGTTCGATTCCCGACAGGGGCAGGCATTTGTGTGATGAACATTTAAATGTCTGAATTTTCGGGTCTGGGTGTTTATTAAATTTATTCTGGTATTTGTATGTATTAGAATCGTTGAATAACACAAGCATATATGTATTTTGCTTACTTTGGGGTTAGATTCAATTCGTGTAACTTGTCCTGGGATATTTATTTATTTATTTAAAAAAAACTTATAATAATCATTAGAATAAACATACAAACCCTTTTACATACAATCTAATTACCTGGTTGCATCTGGCACAGTTTACCTTCCAAGTATTGTTCTTTTTAAGGTTAAATATTCCATTGTAGTATACTCAGAGTATGGTAATTAAGTCTTATATGTACTTAATGTATGCAAACGTAGACACATGTATTCAGTGGCCATTTCAAAACAACAGGACAGGGTCACTTAACACAAGATAGCTTTGTTCCCGTTTTCTCTTCATTATATCATTCCTTTACTGATTTTACTGCAATCGCATAGCTACTGGCCAAATAATCGCCTAACAAACACATGAAAAAGTAAACATGCAATCGAATTGATATCCTCCCTCTTTTTTAAAGTCGGTTAAAAAAATGCACTCTTGAAAGTAACTCAAAACTCACTAATTGGATCAGGATAAAATTGATATGGGATCATCTCGGTATCATGACCTGTCTTTTCGTTTTATTATTGGTCGAATAATCGGCTAACAAACATACAGTCGAATTCAGAGTCTCCCCCTTTTTTTGACTCGGTTAAATTTGAATAGTAAAGTTTCCCTAAAAAGATAATTAAAAATATTAATTTTCTAATTTTTTTTGTTGTCTGACGACATGAAATTAAATATCCCTTCACTTTTTAACAGATATTTATTTAGTATTGTCAAACAGCTCTGGCAATAATTGCTTTTATTTTGGCCACTTTATCGTCGATTTAACTTAGAAAGTTTGGTTACCATTGGTCTAATAGATCCAAATGTTATCTAAACTAATATTATAAAGAGGAAAGGTTGATTTTTGTTTGTTTGAAATGAAAAGGCTCCGAAACTACTGGACCGATTTCAAAAAATCTTTCACCTTAAGAATGATACATTATCCTTAAGTGACATAGGTTTTGTTTCATCAAAATCAATGCAGTCGAAGTCAAGTTACGCAGGCGAAGCTGCGTGAAACTGCTAGTTTCAAATAAACAAGCTCACAAAGTTACTGAATTATATAAAGCCCGTGTTGGTCCGGACTCCTTTGCGGAATAGACCATCTGCCTTCCTGCCAGGCAGCTCGTAAAAGGCGAGCATAGGCTTACCGTCACTAACACCGTGACATCTGACTAGGCGGTAACGTTTCGCAGCGACTCGCCCGGATTGATACCACCGCCATACCTATACCTATTCCGTAACGTCATGACGTGTTCCGGTTTGGAGGGTAAGGTAGCCGGCAAACTTGCTTTTGCTCGAGGTCTAACATCCCGGCCGGTAACGCACCATTACCAGCTTTGGTGTCTCTAGGCGGCATGAGTTTCTTACCATCAGGAAATCCGTCTGCTTGTTTGCCTTCCAATATCATAAAAAAAGCATTAGTCTATTAGATATCAGTATCACTAGAAACTATGTCTCAATACAAAAACTTAATCAGAACAAGTAAGTGCACTTTAAAACAAATCTGAAGGTCCATTTACAAGTTATTTTCTATCGCAACAAGACGTCTATGACAAAACAAAGCGACCAGGACCGCAGAACTAGTTAGGAACAAATGTTGAAAACGCCTATTGTTAAATAAATCTGATAAATGTGATAAATGGCGCACGAACCACTATTTAGACTTAGCATTGTTTAACTATGTCAATTTAATGGTCAGTTATTATGTCACTAGCTGCTGCCTGCGGTTTCGGTGAGATTGGAAAGGTAATTTACATGTTTATTGCTTTTTAACTACGGTTTGTATTACAAGGCGTGTCATTGGTTAGCTTTTTATGTGATTGAAGGCGAACCACAAGCAGATGGTTTTTAAGAGCTTGAAGCTGTAATACTACTGGTGGTTATACTCCCTTCGAAATACGAAGTTCAAATATTGCTGACTCAATCTAACTCGGACCTCTCTTTCTAAGAGTTTTGTAATGTCATTTAATAAAGTCAAAACGAAAGAGAGATCATTACATTAGAGTGAGTTGGCAGTATATGGAAATGACGTCAAGTCTTTGCAAGAGTGTAACCTCCAGGGTTAATATAGAGTCATGATCAAGAGACTAGTGTAGTAACGTTGCCTAGAGACTAGTGATTTTTATTATATTTTAAGAACACTTATTTCTCAATTTGACAGTAAAAATACACGTAACCAGCATGCATGTAAGTCTAGGATGCCAATTTTTTTACGTGAGTAAACCAACTAACTTATCCTGCAAATCGGAACACGACTGTAACGGTAATTGATAGAAATAGGCGTCTTTGCGGAAATATATACTAAAATTGAAATAAAATTATTTAATTTGCAATTTCCCGCCAACAAAATGTACACGTATTTTAGCGCGACAAAACAGGAAAGACAGTGTGCTATGAATGAATTGGACTTACCAAAAGTCAAAGACCCCAAATATATCCAGCTCCACACAACAACACACACCACTAAACTGGTTTATTAGCACTAAAAATACACACACTACTAATTTATAACTCACCGTACGTTTCGCAAGCAAGCACGCATGCTAAGTAGTTTTTTTTTAGACCCGAAGAAGTCAAGTCTGACGCCAGACAGCTAGATTACAGACAATTCTAATAATTCTCATAATTTTTCTCAGTTATACTCGACATTTATATGTGGAAACTCAGGATATGATTTTCTGCTCTACGTCTCTCGGTCTTTGACTTACAATGTAGAGTTGTCTAGTTTCAAAACGTAAGCAAAAAGTTCAAAAACCGACACAAATACGAGTACGAATACTCCGTTACTAATATGACCGACATTCAAAAGTATCTGCCGAAAGGCCCTGCTTGAAAGCATTTCGACTAATTGCATTGGAAACTCATTAGCGCGATGCGAATTGCTGATTCAAATTCCTATTTTGTTTCCTCCACGTTAAAAAACGAGGTCGAGTTTTACACTTGTTCGCTAAATGATGCAGCCTGATAATGAGGAACTAGACTCAAACATTCTGCCACTGTAACGTGAGATGAATGATCTTTCATGTTATGTTTATACTCGACTACGGAAAAAAATATTTGTTGTGAAAATAGAGTGAATTCCTACTTTTTATTAGTACTAGTTGTTGCCCACGACGTTGCCTGCGTTGTTAATGCTCCCAGAGGAACATTTTTTTTAGATAAAAACTATATTATGTGTAAATCCAAGTTACCCTCCACGTGTGTACCAAATATAATAAAAATCGGTTCAGCAGTTTTTGTGTGAAGGAATAACAAACAAACACAAACTTTCGCATTCAAACGTTAGTAGGATAATACTAGCCTAGTCTACTACTAGCCACATGTCAGACTTCGTTCCGCCTGGGAACTTACAACAGTTTGCGAAAGGTTAAAGAGTCGTTCCTCCTTTTCTCTAAATTTTATATTAAACCATAAATTAATATTAATTGATTGTTAATAGAAATTGACACCCCTGTCAAGTAAGCGTTTTCAGTATTATTGGTATAGTTGGGATTTGTAATAAAATACAAAAGTTAGCATTCATTGATCTAGGAAAATGGTCCACCAAAACGGTCCATCTTTCACTAACACCGTGACACCTAGTCAAAGTGGGGCTCTACGACTTCTACAATTTTTTGCCATTATTCTTCTTTTACTGGCGTCTAGTTGTTTATCCGTGATTTTGCTAGCGTAGAAAATATGTTGAATACAAAAATTCATACCATAATAGCCCTTTGAGGGGTGTATTTGAAAAAAAGGATAAGAGTATATTTGCACACGGGTCTTTGACTACATGCATAGCAAATTTTATTAAAATTAGGTCCAGTGATTTAGCCGTAAAAGAGTAACAGACAGTCAGACCGACTTTAGTATTAATACTCTTACTCTAATCTATTACTAGCTGAAACGAAAACCATCTTGTCTGTCGAATGTTGAATGTTGAATTCTGTTTTTTATGAAACTTTATTTTTCTTTTAAACCTTATCTACACAAAAAAAGAATTAGCAAAATCATTTCACCCATTCACGCGTTATTCGAAGACTAAGGGAAACACATAACCATTTATATATAAGTACTGATTGTATTCTAATGTCGAGGGCAGGGATCGAGAAGCTTACGCAAGAAGATTAACATACAAGTCTCAGGTTGATCACATGTATTTCTTACTATTAGAAAATCCGTGTCTTGTTTGTCTTGCCCGTTCCAACGTCATAAAAAAAGCGATAAAAATCGATGCCCCACATACCACATTAGCTTACATTTTAAAAAGACATTACAACTAAACCTTTACAAGATAAACGCACCAACTATAGTTGCTCGCGGACTATTAATCAACTAGATAGGTAAGTTCAGGAATAGATGCATTCATATATTCCCTATCGAACTCGGACATGTGGGATGCTTGCGTCAAAACAGAAGTAATGGTCTCAGAATTCTTTTCCTTATTAAGAACAACTTTATCCCTTCAATCTTTCCACCAGCTTCTTCAAAATCAACTCTATTTGTATTCTATTAAAGTTTTGTACCGTTCCGATTTTTTTTGGTCGGTAAAGTTAAATTTGTTGATCGTGCATGTAAGTTATTAATATTATGTCTGGCACCGTTATCCTTGTTCATCCTTTGTTCTACTATGATATATTTGTGATAGTTTTAGTTCTGATTTCGAGGACCGAGCGTATGCTTTCGAACTCCGAATGGACTTTTATAATTTACATTTTAGCTTGTATCGTTGATGTGCGTGGGTTTCGGTGTTGTAGATGTCATGGGCGGAGTCATATTTCAAGTAAAGTAAGTCATGAATAAGGTTGATATGACCCCAAGCTGTGTTATCACGATTTGTTTACAATTTGGATTACCATTTCTCTTTTTATTCACATTAAATAGACTGTCAGGTGGTGTGGAAGAGATAGATATTTAAAGTATCTTCACGCCCATATCCCCGAAGAAGAATGCAGAGGCACAACCAGAGCACCCACGACACTAAGTCCCACAATGTGATAGGTAGCCTATCGCCAACCGGGCAGATATTCCAATCCCGTGCAACGTAATTTTGTAACTGAAAATACGCATTTTCTATTTTATTGCCCGACCCGGGAATCGTACCCAGGACCTCAAAAAGTCAAGTCCGACGCCAGAACGCTAGACCACAAAGGCGTTAGATTATTTAACTAGTAAAATAAACATATCCCTTTAAATACGCAAAAGACTATGTTTGTTTGTAAATGCCGTTTATACGACAGAGAAGGTGAACCAATCTTATCGAGATTGACTACTTTTTATTTCAATTTTTTTTTAAATAATATTGGAAGGCATGGACACCAAAGGTGGTAATGGTGCGTTGCCAACCTGAGGCTGGGATGTAAGGCCTCGAGCAAAAGTAAGTTTACCGGCTATCTTACCCTCCATCCGGAACACGTCAACAGCAGGCATTGACGTTATGGCGGCAGGAATAGGTAAAGCGGGGATACCAATCCGGGCGAGTCGCTGCGAAACTCTACCACCTAGTAAGAAGTCACGGTGTTAGTGACGGTGAGCCTATGCTCGCCTTTTACGAGCTGCCTGGCAGGAAGGCAGATGGTCTATTCTACAAAGGAGCCCGGACCTACACGGGGACGTTACATTTAATAAAACTAGAGACAAAAAACGTATTTTTCAGCTTAAGCACAGAATTCGTCTACAATTTGTATAAACATAAAAGCAAGAATATTTTAATTATTTGGCTCAAACAAATCGGGTGATCCCATTCATCAAATATTTAACATAAAGTTTATATTTATTGGTTTACAACGAATGTTCCGCGTTTCAAATACGTAATGAAAGGATTCCTCTTGACATTTTATAGCGGTCAATCACGTACAATTTAAATGGAGTGAACTACGTGAAAGTAGGCTTTCAATAGCCCAGATCTGGACTGATTGAAGATCAAGCCTTTGAATTTTATGTTTGAGGTCAGGGCGCGTTCTAAAGCTTGAAACGTATTTCAAAAATGGATAGTTAAACGTAGTAACTTACATAGTTAATTAAATAGAGATGATAAGTAAGTAAGTAAGTATCGTTACGATTATATAACTGAAGGGGTAGACAGAGGCTAGGTGGTAGGTTACTAGGTCGTAGAGTTTCGCAGCGACTCACCCGGATTGGTACCACCGCCTGTTCCTACCGCCATAATGCCATGACGTGTTCCGGTTTGGGGGTAAGGTAGCCGGTAAACTTACTTTTGCTCGAGGTCTAACATCCCGGCCTCAGGTTGGCAACGCACCATTACCACCTTTGGTGTCTCTAGGCAGCGTGAATTTCTTACCATCAGGAAATCCGTTTGCTTGTTTGCCTTCCAATATCATAAAAAAAAGGCACAACCAGGGTACCCATGACTAGCCGAAGACACTAAGTCCCGCAATGTGCGAGATGGCAAGCCTATCGCTAACCGGGCACATATCCAACCCCGGGCATCGTTACATTTCGGTACATAGGAAATACACAACTTTCTATTTTTTTGTTAGCCAACCTGGGGAGCGAACCCGGGAACTCAAGTTGAGTTCGATTCGATCCCCAGTCCGACATCTGGACCGCTAGACCACAGAATTAATATTAAAAAATCGGAAATTAAATATCACTTTCCAGCCACCTGACTATACGCATAAAAATTGACTATTACATTACTCCATCGCAACGTGAAAGATGGACAAACAAAAACACTTTCATATTTGTAATATTAGTAAATAGAGTTTAGTTGTATATATATTTGCGTCAAAGTATGTTAACGCTTGTCAGCTATCTTAATACCGTTAATCATTTAGAGATTAAGAGCCGGTGCTAACTTTACTCCCCGGTGTAGACTGGAGGGAACAAACTAAAAGTCATTAAAATTATCCCCGAAGTTATTTTCGTACCGTCAGTAAAGAAAGCCATATTTACGGTGAATATTTTATAACCTACTTTACAGGCTCTTGGACTAGGATTAAAATCTTACTCTTCACTAAAATAGAGTTAATCTATAATGTTTTATAAGTTTATAAGGGCCACTTGCACGTTCATGGGTTAAACATTTACCTCGGAGTTAGCTTCTAACATAGGGCTACATCAATATGTATTTGACAGTTTGACCCGTAACTAAATTTAACCCAGAAACGTGCAAGTGGGCCTTAGTGTTGTTTGTTTATAAATTTTAGAACTTTTGATTTTAGCTCCTAATAGCTATAAGCTAAGTTACCTAAAGTCAAAAAAATCACCTCTGTGGTCTAGCATTCTAGATGTTGGACTTGACTTCATGAAGTCTTGGTTTATGTATAAGATTTCGCGGTTAGGCAACAATAATAAAATTAAGTTTCTCCAATTTTCTACTAAAAAAATTTTTGCACGAGATTGTATATGTTCCCAGTTGGCGATACGCTTGGCACCTATCTCTTTGTGGTACTTAGTGTCTTCGGCTAGTCGTAGGTGCCTTGGTAGTGCCTCTTCCTATTTCTTCGAGGTTATGGGCGTTTAGATACTTTTTGTTTGTAACTAAAGTTTCAGATAATTCGGTTAACATATGTAAGAGGATTAATACCGTAGCCTCAAGTTGACAACGCACCATTAACATTTTTGGTGTCTTATCCAATAAAACACAATTGTTTCTTCCAATAACCATGTCCAATTTGCATGTTATCTGTTCTTAAAATAAAACTGAATAATTTGAATTCTGTACAAGAAGATAAAAAAGATATGTAGGTACAGTAAAACAGATTTTTTTTGTCGTTTTTAGCATTTTTGCCAGTCTGTCTGTATGTATCCCTACTGCGTTTCACACAGAAAACCGGTCGCAATATAAATTTGGACGATATGTTGTTTATGTTCATAGGAAGGTTATATGATGCTTCTTATCTCGCTCTCTATAGG
Organism: Calephelis nemesis; assembly: GCA_002245505.1. Taxonomy (NCBI): domain Eukaryota; kingdom Metazoa; phylum Arthropoda; class Insecta; order Lepidoptera; family Riodinidae; genus Calephelis; species Calephelis nemesis. Next base: position 59,619 of record NJDD01003785.1, on the reverse strand, counting down.
GATTCCCGTGGGAGAGGGGTAAAACTCAAAATGTGAATTGAGATATATTTCATGAACGCCTTGGCTGATTTAATTCACAAGTTGTTTGATTTGTAGTTATGTGCTTTGCAATCTTCACGCATATATCTCCGAATAGGTAGGCAGGGGCACGACCAGGGAACGCACGACTAGTCGAAGACGCTAAGGCCTATTCGCATATATGAAATCCGTTTATTTCACATAAACCTTACAATGGGTATTCGAGGCACGTCTATAAACCATGACTATAGTCTATACTAGGTGCGACATTTTTTCCGGATTGCAAACTGCCTAACATTATCCGTTGTTAGTGTCATTCCCTTATCAAGCGGCTCCTAGCCTTACTATTGGGTGTTTTGGTCTAAATGTTGGTACATTATCAATCAGTCTGATGCCTATATACGTGTCTGATCAAGAATTGTAATAAAAAACGACGGGTTGCACTCCGGGAGTGCCGGCAGAAATGAAAACTTTAATATTAACGTTGTGCATTTTGACATTTTGGAACAGTTAGGGAATAATTTTGCACGAATTGCATTAATTGCCAGTATGAAAATAGGTAATCATTTATGTGGTAGAATACAATTTAAATTTATTGCCCTTTCGTACACAAACATTCGCGAAAGTGCCCTGCGCCGTCTTACGAATTTTCGATCTGACGATCTGACGCGGGTTTAGAAGTTTTCACCCATTCTTAAAAAGTGCGTAAAGCCGCTAAAGAAGTTTTCACTTCAAAAAATGTCCATTTGGTGAAGTTATTTCATATACTTGGTGCACGATAATTGTCCCCTTTTATCGAGCAAGTGGAAACTATCCATCTTTTTTAACACGAGAGATCATCAGTTGATATCGTCAGAACTTTTTTAACCCTCGACGCAAAAAAATTGAGGTGTCTGTCTATCTGTTTGTCTGTCTGTCTTTGGCATCATAACTCCCGAATAGATTCAGTGATTTCAATTTATTTTTTTGTATTAAAGATAACTTATATGTGCGAGTATTTTTAGACATATTTGATGAAAGTTCTTGTGTCGGGGTTTTTTAATTTTTATTTAAATTTACAATGCAGAAACCTGTCTTGTTTTTCCAAGTATCTAGCTAGACACCAGCAAGTGCAAACAACGATTTTTAGCCTTAATATAGTTATTTTCTAAACAACAAAAGTTGTCACTCAAGTTGGTCACACCGCCTCGTTGGTCGAGGGGCTAGCGTACACTCCTAACTACACCGATCAACTGCGAGGGTTGGGTTCGATTCCCGACGGGGGCAGGCATTTGTGTGATGAACATTTAGATGTCTGCATTTCCGGGTCTGGGTGTTTACTAAACTTATTCTGGTATCTATTTAAGTATTTCTATGTATTAGTAGCGTTGACTAACACCCATAACACAAGCATATAATTTGCTTACTTTGGGGTAAGATTCAGTATGTGTAACCTGTCCAATTGTCCAGTGACTATGTCACACCAGTATGGTGACAAAATTTGTCACGCAAATTATGATTTTTTTTATTTGCTACACTATTAACAGCACCCTCTGTTGCTTGTTAATATTGCAAAACTTTTAAACTTTGCCTCTCCTTACCGCAGATAGACTTATTAACCGACTTCAAAAAAAGGAGGAGGTTATCAATTCGTAGCGATATATATTTTTTTATTTGTATGTTCAGCGATCACTTCTAAACGGCTGGCCTAATTTGCAAAATTCTTTTTTTATTTGAAAGAGTAAGCTCCACAGGTGGTCCCATAGGAAGGACCTCAGGATCTGATGATGGCATCCTGGTGAAATCGAGGGCATTCCTGAAAAAATGTATGGAAGCATAGTTTTTTTTGACTTTTTATCAATTGAGAGGGATTTTACCTATAAAAATCGTAATTTTATGATGATGAGCGGATGATGGAGAGCATCCCTACTAAAGGACATTTTCAGCGATTTCAGCTTAAACATACATAAATATACCCAACGACGAACGAGTATTAGATTTCTTCTTAAACGGAAATAAGATTTCTTAAACGTAGCATTTCTGCTAAGGCTCGTTCATCGTGGGGTTTCGTCAACAGCTTGGAGTCAGTAGTAAATCAGAGACAATCGATTTTGACACTGCTCAGGCGTTTCATTCGATAGCCTGTCATTAATAAGAGACAACCGATGTTGTCGTTGTTCTACAGTCTCTTTCGGCAAATTTCTTTGTACGTAATTACCCTTTTTGAGCCGTTTTTCACGGTCTTCGGACGACTCTCTAAGGCGTTGTGTTTTATTCCGTTCTCAGCGTCCGTGTTGCGGCTCAGGCGCTCATTTTTATACTTTCAGGCTCCTGTGCTCAACGCTTTCTCATGCGTGATGCATGTACAGATGGCCTCCCCATTATTTACCTTAAACCTGCTTCATCCACGAACCTAATTAGTATATTGTAATTGTACAACTAAAAAGCAAGAAATAAAATTATTTTTAAACAAAAAAGAAAACCGCCTTCAAAAAATCTCTAGAACTAAAAAGGATGAAATAATTTGTTATAATATTATGTGTACATACTATATCCTACCCAAAAATATTTACAAGACCACAACAAAAGATATCGACAAAACTAACCTATAAATAAACACTTATTTTAATTACTTACCTGCCTTAATTGATACTCTTCTAATACCTAACTAATATTATACCTAATACCTACACAATTTCTTATTTTTTTAAGTAGCAATTGAAGTCGGTGCCTTAAAAACTAAATACTAATCAATCCATCCACAAACAATTACGTACGACCTACGTAGGTAACTAACCTAATGTATCTTTACAACTAAACCCGACAAGTTAAATCCTAAACACTACTGTACTTAGGTATATTAATTAACAGAAATTTCAGGTGACATCAAATCAACGCAATAACAAGTAACAAAGAACGATCAAGCAACTAACAGACCGACAGAAAAAATGTAATTAAAGCATTATCCTTATATATCTTTTAGTAAAACACAACGATAGCGCGATCTAACTTTGCGGGTGGCGTCACCTCTTCAGTAATTTTGAAACTAAAATAATTGAAGGCATGGATGAATGGAGGCACCGACTTGAAGTGCTACTTTAAAAACAAGAAATTGTGTATGTATTAGGTATAATATTAGTTAGGTATTAGAAGAGTATCAATTAAGGCAGGTAAGTAATTAAAATAAGTGTTTACTCATAGGTTAGTTTCATCGATATCTTTTGTTGTGGTCTTGTAAATATTTTTGGGTAGGATATAGTTCGTACACATAATATTATAACAAATTATTTCATCCGTTTTATTTCTAGAGATTTTTTGAAGGCGGTTTTCTTTTTTGTTTAAAAATAATTTTATTACTTTAAAAAATATCATAAAAAATATAAATATCTCTTAGAATACGAACTGTACTTAACAAAGTTAAAGAACTGCTGAATC
>NJDD01003785.1:38639-53009 GCA_002245505.1 Calephelis nemesis | reverse complement strand
TTAAGGTATGTTGGATACTTAGGATCGAAGAGGATAGAATATAAAAAGCATAAAATCCTAAGCTTGCGTCGCTGAGAAATAGAGAGCCATTGAAGCTTATTACGATTCTCAGTAATGTGATCAAATTTACGCAAGCAAAAGATGAAACGAATGGCTTGATTTAATAACCTATCCAATTTTTTAATGTGATAAGTTGGGGCATCAGGATAACAGATATCGCCATAGTCTAATATTGGCAAAATAAGCGTCTGTACGAGGCAAACTTTAGTTTTTAACGGTAGAAAATTACTATAAAATATAAAATTACTATTCAGTAATCTACTACTTTTACTCAATGGTAATCTACCGAATGTGTATCTACTGTGGTTTAATCTACTGACTTTTAACCTACTGAATTATAATATACTCAATGATAATGTATTGATTATTAATCTACTGAATGTTTATCTACTGAGTTTTAGTAGATTAGAAAAAAATATTCGTAAAGGTATATTTTTAACTTTCTAATAAAAATAACGTTGCGCGGGATTTGATATTGTGTGCCCGGTTGGCTATAGGCTTGCCACCTATCACTTAGTGTTTTCGGCTAATCGTAGGTGCCCTGATTGTACCTCTGCCTAACTCTTCGGCGATATGGGTGTGAAGATACTTTAAATTAATATTCTGTCTTTTAATATTTATTGATAATAATTTTTAATATTTATTATCATGGTTGTTTTTTTTCGCATGACTGTTTGTATAAAATATTGTAAATCACAATAATCGTGGAATTTATTCTACTGTTTCTACTCCTTTTTTGTTTTGACGGATGTTGATATCACACACGTCTATTCTAGTCTTTTTTATAACTGAGTTTTACTATTGATTTTAGTTTTGTTTTTTTGATACTATGGATTACGATACTTTTTTAACACAAAGTCAAAAAAGAAAGTTTTTATAATCTATACTTGTTATTGTCGGAACTTGATGGGATTATATTTTATACGCACTTTTTTAAAGTAAGCTCTTCTTTTTTTCTACAATACACACAAAAGTTTTTATTTAAACTAAGTTAAAAGCATTGAAATTTCTTATAAACTTGCGAAGAATAATAAACAAATTTAACCAAAGAAGAAACAAAGTATCCATCGCCTTATAAGTTTCTCACAACTAATCACGGAATCTCTTTTTTATTCAGTTTAAACTCAAATCGAATAGCAAAAGCTCTTCATTTTAAAATCAACTTTAACCACTTGTAAAAAGGTTCAAATTTGTGAATCTAGGTTTTAGTTTTAGTTATTATTTATTGGATTTATAACATGGAGGAAGGAACTCGCTAATTAAGGTCTATGTTCGTATTTTAAAGTAGGCGTATCACTGACCCAACGGGACGCTAAGAAACCCGGGGTGGTGCCCTTAATACAATAATTAAATGATGCGTAATTATAATATTGTAAATTAAAAGTTTATAATGATAATAGGAAACATTTAAATTGGAAATTGATAGGATTTTGATTTTGTTATTAGTACACTACTAATTTGGATAGATATCGTTTGTTTTATTTATTTTTATGATATTTGTTAGGCTATCAAAAGCGGGCGGTATTTTTACAGGAACAAGTATACGTCGCCTAGCCCAAGGTTTGTTAGGCCTGTGGCGTAAGTTTACCCAATGGGACTTGATGGAGGTGAGCATGAATGTTATGGTGGTACTAATCTAGCCTCGTCATGAAAGACTAACACTTGGTATTGGTCGCAATATTAGTAACAGAAGAGTAGACGCTCACCTTTTCCAAAAACGTAGAAAATTGCCATTCTAAGTTCTTGTAACTAGGCAGAGATCAATATTAAGGGTATATTAGTAACAGTTGAGGTTTCCTTTAAGCGGGAACAAAAAGACAAACAAGTAACAAAACAATGCGTCAAAAAGTTATATATTTTACCAAGAACATTTAAATGTTCAGATTTTATATGTTCAGAATTTAGATTGTAAAGATAATGAACATTAATCCCAGTATGTCATCATTATTATAGCATCAGAATAGCATACCAGTGTATCTTTGAAAATTTAATGTATGTTCACAGAAATTCAAGTCCATTTTTAAAGAAATTGTGATATACACTGTGTCAATACAAGGAATAAAAATAATCTTGCTGTGCATGTGTCTCGCCTCCACAGAGTAAGTCATTATTTCATGGGCCTATGTATACAGTTCTACAATAAACTTCCCAATTATATGAAAGAACTTCCAATTAATAAATTTAAGAAATGTGTTAAATGTAAATTAAATCAAAATGGTTATTATAACATTGCTGAATATTTAACAGATAAGACTGCTTGGGATTAATTGCTCCTCATGCCAATCTCTTAAAATATATAATGTATCATTACATTAATTATTGTAACTATATTTTAAAATAAGAAAAAAAAGACAAGCGCGCTGAGTTTCTTGCCGGATCTTCGCAGTGTGCGGCCGCGTTCCGATCCGGTGGTAGATTTATTATTATATAGACCCGTCACAAATTCCTCTTGTAGGTTTATGTGAAATAAAGATGATTTATATAATTATATTTAAAAATACAAGAAAACCACCGCTAAACTGTTTTGCTGAATTCAGGCAAATTCGACCTCGAATACTAAACGATTCTGATATACTTGTTGATAAATATTTTATTTTAACCGAGTTGGTTTTTAAATTCACCAAATTTCAAATACCGTAGTTACTAGAACTCGCTCATTTACTAGGCTGGCAGCGCACCTTAACTATATTTACAATCTGCAAGCGAAATATTTTAGAAAATCCATTAACTTCCTTTTAAATTGTAAAACAATAAAATCATATACAAAAAGCACGTACCTAATAAAATATAAATGCCTTGTAATCGCAAGTAACTAATATTTCTTTAGAAGTATTTCCTAACGAGTAATCGAATCTTGTGTTTGGTTGAAGTTATCTATACAGCATCATCTGATCCACCGTCGTGATACGCGAGTTAAACAATTAGAAGCCATTAGACGGATAGATCGGTACTGTTCCGTTCGATCTCTTCCACGGCTGCCTTTACACCGAGTAGTAATTGTTATCTCTTTTCGTCAATTTTGCATTATTTTAATCACTACTACATAACAAGATCTAAAAATATCACTTGAGTCGGGATTGGATATGTACCCGGTTGGCAATAGGCTTGCCACCTATCACATTGCGGGATTTAGTTATTCGGCTGGTCGTAGGTGCCTTGATTGTGCCTCTGCCTTCCTCTTTGGGATAATGAATGTAAATATACTTTACCTTACTTTATCAATAAAGATGATATTATATAACTGAAGACAACTTCGAACACATACATTTATCTATTGTTGACAAATATTCGATGGCGTACCTACCGACCAATGTACAAAGTATTGAGGTGATTGTATGATATAGTCTCATTTGCACAAATTATACATTGTTATAACTCCGATGAATTAGTTAACTGTGCTAGGTTAAATGATTCATTTTTTGGTAATATCAAGTAACTACATCAAATTACAGTGATAAACCACCGGCGTCAACTCTAGGCTGTTGGTGGCCAAGAATTTGAGTGATTGCTTATGAAAATAAATAAATTAAAACCATATTAATTAAAATTTGAATTCAAATTATACTTATTCATGAAGAAATTTGTTTTTTTTTTTGGTGACTCGTTTATATAATTCTAAAAACAAATGTTGGGCAAATGTTGTGTATGCCTAGAGCAGCTGAATATTCCATTATAAATTCATTAATGAAATAATTTAAAACAGTGAACAGTAATCGCAACGGTGTGACACATGCCCACGTGGCAAAGGTTAGGCAATTCACCTCAACCTTATCGTGAATCAGTGTTTTTATACAATTTAAAGTTAAGTATACATTTATTAGACATGTATCCAAAGTATATATTTTAAAAGATTGGAGAGCCAAATCGACGAATTTCCTGAAGGCAATATACGTAAATAATTAAAAGAAAATTTGCCCCGTGTTGGTCCGGGCTCCTTTGTAGAATAGACCATCTGCCTTCCTGTGCCAGGCAGCTCGTAAAAGGCGAGCATAGGCTTGCCGTCACTAACACCGTGATATCTGACTAGGTGGTAGAGTTTCGCAGCGACTCACCCGGATTGGTACCACCGCCTTACCTATTCCTGCCGCCATAACATCATGACGTGTTCCGGTTCGGAGGGTAAGGTAGCCGGTAAACTTACTTTTGCTCGAGGCCTACATCCTGGCCTCTGGTTGGCAACGCACCGTTGCCACCTTTGGTGTCTCTAGGCGGCGGGGATTTCTTACCATCAGGAAATCCGTCTGCTTGTTTGCCTTCCAATGTCATAAAAAAATAAGAAAAAAAAGTACCTCCCAGGTAACGGTGCATTGCCAACCTGCAGCTGGAGTATTAAGTTGCGTAAGTTTATCGGCTACATTACAGTAATTGTGTAAGGTGAATAAATGCGCCTCAACATATCAGTAAACCCACGAAATATCTGACCCCCTGAAAGTAAGCTTTTGAAAGTATTGTAAGGGGGTTATATATTTCGTCTGCTCACTATACCTTCACGAAGGAACCTGCCCGATTATGTCATAAACAATACTAGGTAGTTGAGCTTTGTGACAAATCTACCAGGTTCCCCAGGTGCAGGCTCCTTTGCAGAATAGACCATCTGCTTTTCTGCTCGTAAAAGGCGAGCATAGGGTTACCGTCATTAACACAGTGACATCCTCCTAGGTGGTAGAGTTTCAGCAATCCGCTCGAATTGCTACCACCGCCTTACCTACTTCTGCCGCCATAACGTCCGTGCTTGCTGTTGACGTGTTCCAGTTCGGAGGGTAAGGTAGCTGGTAAACTTACTTTTACTCGAGGTTGTAAGGCCTCTCGGCCTCAGATTGGCAACGCACAATTACCACCTTTGATATTTCCTGGCGGCGTGAATTTCTTACCATCAGGAAATTTGTCTGCTTGTTTGCCTTCTAATATCATTAAAAAAATGTTGGTATTACTTAATTAACAATTCATAAACTAAGAGCTTGCCATTGTTTTGTATTTTATTTACTTTCATAAGAGGTCTAAAATCAAGTTTTCCACGCATCATTAACGGTTTTGGTAACGTACATTTCTTTCCATCAGATAACCCATCTGCAATATAAAAGATGATTTAAAAGCTCGTTTTAAATTACCACCATCGGATTCCCGAAATGTACCTGCAACAAACAAAAAGTAATTTTATAAAATCAGTAATTATTCCCTCGAAACAACTCGTAATTTCTGATTTAAATAAAAAATAAGCAAATAAAAATTGGCAAATGCCGGAATTTATTGCTCAATCCGAAGCACGAAATGTGAAATCAATTTCCATCGTTCTTCGTATTATTTTTTTGGCCAGCACTGTTTTTAAACCCGATTGGCTTTTAGTGTTATATTTTGTTAGTTTTATACTATTCGTCCCAAAGCTGTTGTGAATTCTAAATTGACCAATCGAAAGATATTTTTTTAACCGAGTTCAAAAAAGAGGAGGTTATCAATTCGGCCGGTATGTTTTTTTTAAGTATGTACACCTATTTCTCCGAGGTTTCTGAACCAATTTACGTAATTCTTCTACTTTTTGATGCGGATTAGTTTCAAATTGATTTTATAAAAATTTGATTCAATTAAGCCCATTACTTTTTGTTTTATGATCATTTTTATCTACTTTCACCTATCCCGATAGTTATTTTTATAAAATTAAATCATATCGGCAATAAACTAAAAAGTATTAAATAAAAATAACTGCGTTAATTAAAATCGACTTCAAAACTAAAAATAAAAAAAATAATAGAGATTTATCAATAATTATTAAATTTAATTATTAATATTTGAAGTCAGTGCCAAGCCAATTTAACAATATAACTATTAGTTTAAGGCTTATCACCGACTTCAAATATATTGGTAAATGGCACATATACTTAACATAGGTAGTATATAATTTGTATAAAATTTTTATTGTTTTTTACTTTTTAGTTTTGAAGTCGATTTTAATTAACGTAGTTATTTTGACTATCGACAGCAAGTCACATCTTTCCTCGTTCGCTATACTTCAATCCAAGATTTGATTTGATGTCAATATCGTAAGGGTCTTAAGCACTTGACATATTACATTGCTGGACATTGGGTTTGAATTTTCAACTTTTGTTTTCGACTCTTTTGTCGTCGGCTAAAATGGACGCTAGTTAAAATCTCGTATCACCCTGTATAAATACCCACATTAGCACTGCCGACAAATTATTTCTGAATATTTAATATGCCCATATTGTTCGACATATAATGGACATGGCTTCAAACAATCTTTTGATCAAAAACATGCCTTAAAACCGCAACAAAAAGTTGGTATTTAATTACCAAAAATCCCAGTATTATTGACAATATATTGTAAGTTGAAAAATGCACTGTATTTTGTAGGTTTAAGGTCGAGTTTAATATGACACAATTTGATGAATAAATGAGAAAATTTCTGTATAAACGTTGGAAGCTCTTTTTGGGACAAACAGAATTGAGTAATTTTTAATAGTAAATACGGTTCTGCGGAAGGCTAGTTGATTCCGTAAGAAGCTTACTGATAATGCTGAGGTTCACGTTTGATTTCGATCCTTTTATTTTTTCCTTTATTGGTCATTCGAATCTATGTCCTATTTTGCGTAGCCCGTATTATATTTATATCTATTAATAAATGTATAATACAGACATATAAATACATCTTCACGTCAAGTCCCTTCCGGGGTAGGCAGAGAGTATCGAGTGTCAGACCTCGCGATCCTAATAATCATAATAATTCTGACCTGTCTTTCTTCATATTAATTACCCATTTGATACAAACACGCTGGTTTCGGAGACTCTTTAAACCACCCTCGGATAATATCCGTGCGATCTGTTAAGACGCGATACATCTTTTTATAAACATAAAATTTAAATGACACTTGTACTTTATTTAAGCTAAAAGTTTTCATAAGTGTGATAAAAAAATCTTGCAAAGATGCAAGCGCTATTTCAAAACGTGTATGTAATGGAATTTTAACAAGATTGAAATGTAAAAACCCCAGTTTCAAAATAACTTTATCCTTCAAACTATAACATGATAATAGCAAAAACTAACGTTAAGGCGACAAGAATAGTTTACACGATAACACCAAGTTAAGCAAATAATTTTAGAATCTATATTTATAGTTAATTTATATCTATATTTATAGTTAAGCAAATAATAGTTCTTTCACAAGCCAGCAATGGGGTCGTCTCCTACCTCTGTATTAGAAAAGAAATGCAGATATTGTTTGTAATTCATACTAATACTACATATACAAAATATGTTGCTTTTTCACGGCTAAACCGCTAAACCGATTTTAATGATTTTGATGCTACAGATTCAAATTTAAACATAGGCTTTTTTTATCAAAATTGATAGAAGAAGGCGTTACTTTGCGGAAATCCATACTTAAATCTAAATAAAATTATTTAATTTGCAATTTTCCGCCAAAAAATGTATGCCAATTTTTATCAAAAATCAACCCCTAACGGACTATGATAGAGGACAAAAGTTTATACGAAAGTCGTAACTATTCTACGCTGACGAAGTCACGTGCAAATAGATACGTGCTGTATCTAAGATGATAAGAAACACCATAGACATCGAGCAAGTCTACCCTACCCTCAAGACCTGAAAATGACAGACTTATTAAGGCGGCATGATTAGGTGAAGCGGTGAATCTCTACCCAGGCTAGTTTTTTTTTATGACATTGGAAGGCAAACAAGCAGACGGATTTCCTGATGGTAAGAAATGCCCTCCGCCTAGAGACACCAAAGGTGGCAATGGTGCGTTGCCAACCAGAGGCCGGGATGTAGGCCTCGAGCAAAAGTAAGTTTACAGGCTACCTTACCCTCCGAACCGGAACAAGTCATGACGTTATGGCGGCAGGAATAGGTAAAGCGGTGGTACCAATCCGGGCGAGTCGCTGCGAAACTCTACCACATAGTAAATAAATAAAATAAAAAAATAAATAATAAATATAAACCTTAAAATTACAAACATATCAGCATAAACATCATAAGTGTTTAAAATACCATTTCACTAAATACGTGTTACTAGTCAATTAAAAAAAACCATGCCCGATAAATATTGTGTACAGACGCCATGGCGTGCAATTAGTAATTTAAATAAATGTCAAATGGGGTGACAATCAAATCAAATTAGGTGAAACTGTCAGCGGATGGACGGCTGACGTGTGAATTGTGTAATTGTTCTAACGGTGTGACCATGTTGGCAGCGTTTTGTAGACATTTTATCATACTTCAAAAATTACAAAAATATGATTATCGAATTTGTTATCTAGCTCTTCGCTAGACTACAATACGGGGACATAAATAGGCGCATATATTTTGTGCCGACTTCAAAACGTGATTATCGAATTTGTTATCAAGGTCTTTGACATAAATAGGTTCATATATTTTGTGTTAGTTAACCGACGCCAAAATATGATTATCGATTTTTTTAGCTAGCACTTTGCTGGACTACAATACGGGACATAAATGGCTGCACATATTATGTGTTAGTTAACCGATTTCAAAAAAGGAGGAGTAGAAAGAGTCGAATAAATCTTCTTTTTTGTTTGAAAAAGCGTACTTCCGAAATAGTCCCATGGCCAACAAATCTAGATCTTATTTTCTCAAATTGAACCCTGAAGATTAAATAGGTTTTTTGTAGTTGGTTTTCTTTGGCTAGTCGTCGTGGGTACCCTGGTTGTGCCTCTGCCTACCGCTTTGGGAATATGGGCGTGAAGATATTTTTTTTATGTTATGTTATAGGGAGACAACAAGCAGACGGATTTCCTGACGGTAAGAAATGCCGTCGCCTATAGACACCAAATGTGGTACCTAATGGTGCGTTGTCAAACTGAGACTAGGATAGTCAGCCTTCTGCGTAAGTAAGTAAACCGGTTACCCTACCTTCCAACCGAAACACGACAATAACGAGCATTGTCATTTCGCGGAAGGAATAGGTAAGGCGGTGGTGCCTGTATGTCCGGGCGAGTCGTTGCAGGACTCTACCACCTAGTGCAAAAACGCTGATACTTTGCTAGCACCCTATAAGTAATTGGGTTCATTAATGGCCGAAGGGGCGTGGTCCATAATTATCATGTCTCTTTGTAAGTCGGCAAAAAAATAGTGAACAATCAACAGGAATGTTAATTGTTATGTTTATTTAGTAATTATGTCTATTCAAAGCGTTTAACGTTTGATTAAATGGAATCTAAAACTGTACTTTTGATATAGACGTGGGTTGCGGTTGTTTAGATAAATTACTTTAATTGATTTTGATCTTTTGCAAAAAATAAGGATTTTTTGCAAAGAGTTTAAAACGTCTTAAAAATTTAAATGCTTTAGATCCTCCAACTACTGGTTGCCTATGGGTTTACCTGCGTATTAAAGTGATTATCTCCTATAGAAAGCTGTGTAATCGGGATATATAACAATACCCTTTACCGGATGGTATAACTTTTTTCTATATACGTACATCAAGAACTTAAGATGTAATATGGTTTGATGTATATGAACTCGCCTCGTTGGTAGAGTGGCTAGCGTACACGCCTAACTACATCGACCAACCGCGAGGCCCGGGTTCGATTCCCGACGGGGGCAGGCATTTGTGTTATGAACATTTAGATGTCTGCATTTCCGGGTCTGGGTGTTTATTAAATATATTCTGGTATCTATTTAAGTATTTCTATGTACTAGAATCGTTGACTAACACCCGTAACACAAGCATATCATTTGCTTACTTTGGGGTTAGGTTAAATTTTTGTGACTTGTCCAGGGATATTTACTCTTAATTATTTATTTATTATTATTTATATGTTGGTAAGTATTTAATTTGCAAAATCAACTTCGATCCTTAAAAAGTACATTAAACTTAATTATTTTTTTACCCCGAGTTGGTCCAGGCTACTTTGCAGATTAGCCTTTCGGCCAGGCAGCTAGTAAAAGAGGCTTATCGTTACTAGCACCGTGACATCTGACTAGGTGGTAGAGTAAAAAAATACGTTTATGAAAACTTAAACGTAAAATTGATTAGTTTTTAAAAAATACAACATGCTAAGAAATATGACAGTGGAATAATTAGTGTTTTGAAGAATTTTAATACGTTACAACTTATGAATATTTAACATAAAACCTGGGTCTATTTCAGTGAATTTTTCAAATAATTTGGATTAATAATACTCGACAAATTATACAATATTAACCGGTAATAATAATCCATTAATATACTTTTAAAAACTCAAACTAAATTTAGTAAATACCTATACCTAAAAAAACAGTCATCTAGTTCTAATGTACGAATACCTATCCCCGTCGGGAATCTGATTTTAGCCTCGTGGTTGATCGGTGCCGTTAAGCTTGTACGCTAACCTATGGACCAATAAGGTGATAAAAATACATTTTAACATTAAGAATGTTGCTAAATATTCTGATATATACAATTTTTTTTCGGGACATCAAGGCGTTGGAAACCTATACAGCGAGCTTTTAGAGGTCATACAAAGACATGCATACAAAGATTCAGACAAGTCTAAAAAAAAGTATGTTCACGCCCATATTCCCTGAAGATACTAAGTCCCACAATGTGATAGGTGCCTATGGTCAACCGGCCACATATTCAATCCCGAGCAACGTTTTATTTATTACAAAATTTTAAAAACCAAATTTTCTTTTTGTTTCCCGACCCGAAAATCGAAACCAGGACCTTTGGCAGTCAAGTCCAACACCTGGACCGCTACACAATAGAAGCGACTAGTCAGTCAAGTCTAATTAAAACTATTGTGATCGATTTCTCAACAAAGCATTTTAAGATAGCTTCTTGAGGTCTGGCACTCGGTACTCTCTGCCTACCACGAAAGGGACTTGGCGTGAAGATATATATGTATGTATGTATTCTACAGGCAAGTCTACCAGCTGACCTACCATCCGGACTCGTAACATGACATTGTCAGTATATGGTGTTTAAGTTACTCATTTATCTTTGTTTAATTATAAAATCCATCTATTATTTTTAATAACATTAACACATTTATCTGTAGTACATTCACAGCTCGAGGCTTAACCCTGCGGCTACTCGGTATGAGCATGCCATCATTTAATTTCCTCTTAATTACCGTGAGCCTGTTGTTCGTTGCTTTAATAGAGACGATCAAATATAATGCACCTCACAGAACGTTCCATTCATTGTTAATTATTGGAAACTATTTTAGTCATAAATGCTGTGCCAAATAGATCTGAAAAACATGACGCTTTACAAAAAAAAAAATAACTTCGCGTTTTTTATGATAATGGAAGGCAAACATGCAAACGGATTTCCTGATGGTAAGAAGTTCACGTCGCCTAGAGACACCAAAGGTGGTAATGGTACTTTGCCCTGAGGCCGGGATGTTAGGCCTCGAGCAAAAATAAGTTTACCGGCTACCTTACCCTCCGAACCGGAACACGTCAACGGCAAGCATTGGACGTTATGGTGGTAGAAATAGGTAAGGCGGTGGTAAACCAAACCGGACGAGTCGCTGCGTAGCTCTACCACCTAGTAAAAATTTGCAAAATGGTGAGTAAAAATGACAGAGCAATTTTGTAATTTTTAAAACGTGCTGTGAACCAAGATCATAATCTTAATTGTAATCGAAGATATTACACACCTAACTATACATATTGTACCAGTTACTTACGGGGCGGGCAGAAAGTATGTGTCATGATTCCCAGTTTCCTCCACATTCATTACGATTTGATGTACCTATATATTATATTTTAATACACAGTCGAGCAGAAAAGTAACATAGATACTCCTCGGGCAGTAAAAAAACAAGCCTCACAGCACACATTTGTCGGCCTCAGCTTTGCCTCGAATAACAACCTGTAACCTACGACTTTTCTTATTTTCCTACATTGGGATGTAACATATTTTTTTTTCACGCCTGGGCCAAAATTCATACTTTCATCACCTAAACTGGGGTAAAATCGCTCTTTGTTGCCCTGGAAAGTGGGCTGAAAAAGTTGCTATTTCCGACCGCGACAGTTCAATATTTTTTCACAACAAAAGCTAGGTTACCCAATGAAAATATAAACACTATGTTATTATTTAAGTTTTGTACTAGACTAGGGGAAAATTTGCCAGCGTAGGTAATTTATATTCAAACAAAATTGATTTATTTGAATATGTCAAATAATATAAAAATAAGAAACGAATCGCCGAAAAATACATACACGTATAACTTTTAAAGGACTGTCTAGCTAATACTGGTTTTGCTTTATTAGTAGAAGTCCAGGAAAGATTCCAAAGATAAGTTAATAGGAAAACTGCGAGAAAATCACGAAAAGCTGAATTTTTTTTCCAACACAAGCAGGTCGGGTAGAACAAAGTTAGCCGGGACATCTAGTGTTTAATAAAATGTCCGTATAATAACTTAAAATGTAAACGAAGTTATGGAATGTCATCTAATAAATGTTTAAATAATAAATGAAATTAAAATTACTATCAAACATCGAATTAATTATAATTTACACAATTTAAAGAAAGTAAAAAAAATAGATTTACAACTATTTGCCTTTACGGACATATTACGTTATTATTATTAAGCGGTCCATGTATTATTATGGTTTCAAGCACATTACAAATAAGGGCTTTAATAAAGGGGACACTGTATTTGCCAGACTCAAGGAAAAAAAGAAGAAGCAAAACAATGCTATAAAAGCCTTAGAAATTGCTAAATTAAAGAACATTATATTTTAAATGATAACATGGATTTAAAAATGTCGCCTCTGTGGTGTAGTGGTTCAGTGGTTCGACTTGACTGCATGAGGTCCCGGATTCGAATCCCGGGACGGGCAACAAAAAGAAAATTGGGTTTTTCCAATTTTCTAATAAAAAAAAATGTTGCTCGGGATAGGATATGTGCCCGGTTGGCGATAGGCTTGTCGTGGGTGCCCTGGTTGTACCTCTGCCTACCTCTTCGGGGATATGGGCGTGAAGATATTTTTTAAACATTTCACCGCTCTATGACTTAATTAATGTATTATATTATAGACATTTCTTGCTCTAAAATGTCGAATACCTTACCTTCCTATATTTCAAGTGCCTATGAGTTTTAACACTGTCACAGATTTTTGGAACTTCTATCGTCATAAAAGATGTGTATGGTCTACACTCTATGTGAAACACAATATTTTCGAATCTTAAGGACTGCATATAAATGACGGTAAAGCTTAGAATATAAAATAAAATCTTCTCTCAAATCTTGGCAACGGGATTAATTTATACTGTGACAAAGTGTATCGAGCTTCTCGGAAACTTAGATTAACCTAACGCCACCGCAATCACAACAAGAAAACTGCATTACATTTTTATAAAAATGACGCTATCTACAACCCTCCCGGCAAGGTGTTGGGGGTACAAATAATTTATTTCTCTCCACAAACACAGACACCACAAGACGCGAGAAAGTAACCAAAGTACCCACTTAGGAGACGATACGATCCCAACAACCAACGTCAAACCGACGAGGAATTCAAAAATCAACCTTATAGCGGTCGCGGGGCCTTTTCGGCACCACCCACACAGTTTTCTACAAAGGGGTATAAATTTCGAGTGCGAGACGGGACGAGCGTCGCGTCGCCCTTATTTAATTTCATAATAAATTGCAATAATTGCATTAGTCGGGCTGGAGGATATAAATCAGGCGATACAGAGGACGTTCCGCGTCGAGGTCGCTTGTAAAATAGTGCTTCTTGACTTATGTTTTGGTGCGTTGCCCTGTCGTAAACTTGAAGGAAATAATAGCCATTCTATCAATGCGTTATAGTCGTAGAGTGCATTAAACTCCGATATTCACTATGAATCATAATAAGAATTGCTGTTATTGTCGCGAATCACATTAAGATAATGGAACGGTCCGCGCTTGGTTCAATCAATGTAGTTATTTGTGAATGCTTGTTGGTATCATTAACTGTTGATTTAAAGCACTATGTGTTTCATTAATAAGTTCCTTAAACAACTGTTATAAATACTAAAGTTAACTATTTCATTTTAGTACATAAAACTAGAACATAAAATTACATACTTTTATCTCTTTTTATATTTCAGCGTTAGTTACTATCTAATTAAAGTTTCCGTTCTAAAAAGGACAGAATCGTTTTATTTTTATCGTTTTAATCGTTGATAATTTTGAAATCATACGTTTTTCATGGTACGTATTTTTTTTATTACAACTGACGATTTGATTTGACCATTAAGTATAGCTTAATAGACAGAGAGCTGGTTCAAAAAGTTTTCGTTTTTATAATTCTCTCTTCTCCCCCGTGTTGGTCCGGGCTTC
>NJDD01003785.1:21481-38394 GCA_002245505.1 Calephelis nemesis | reverse complement strand
TCAGGTTGGCAACGCACCATTACCATCTTTGGTGTCTCTAGGCGTCGTGAATTTCTTACCATCAGGAAATCCGTCTGCTTGTTTGCCTTCCTATAACATAAAAAAAAATAATTAAAATAGCTAAAAATAAGTTTACATGTGAAACCGTTTGCCTCAGCGTCTCCCTTCAGAACTGAAGTCTGAAATTCAAACCAAATTTCCCTAATAATTGAAGCAGTTCTAAATAGAATGAAGTCGAATCCAATTAACAGGATACTTCCAAGTTTATCTAAACCCATAATCACGCCCATATATCTCCAGAGTAGACACACAGCAGACTAGCATTGTTAACCCTCAAGCCTATTATCGGTCAGAAGTACCCCAGGACTTATGATTCGATTAAGCTTACGTAGATTAAGCCCCCGATTACGCTACATGGAAAAACAATTAAGGAAAATACTAAAACAATGACGGTCTATAAAGTTTGTCTTTGTTTCCTGTATCTTAACGGGCTTGTGGTAGGCGGGTCTCTAGGACCATGAGGGGCTGTATCAAAAACGAAAATAGTTAAAGCAGAAGAGGGTTGTACGAGATTAAGCTTCGAAGTAATTTATACGTTACTGATAATCTAGAGTAAAGATATAAAGTTTTGTAGCCTATAAATAGAAAATTGCAATGTTAAATAAAATATAGTTGTCAAAATTTAACTGTTTTAGTTATTATATGATATTGACGTTCAAAGCATAGTTGAACTAGTTTTTTTAGTCTGACTACAATCGTATACATGAAATCTTTCTTTTTTCATTTTTGTTTGATGTTTCTCCACGGATAATAAGATTGTTAAAAGTAAGAATAATTTTGATAGTATAACTACGATATAAATGTGATTGCAAGTTTAAACATATGAGTTGCGAAATAAACGAAAAATGGATAGTGATGTCTCAAAAGTTCCATTGGCAAGATAAAATAAAATTGCAGGTCTTCATTTAAAAAAAAATTCAATTATTTCCGAATCAATGTTGACGTAGTTACGACCTTTTTTTAATGACTGCAGTATTTTCTTCTGCTAGTCGTAAGTGCTCTAGTTGTGCCTTTGACAACTTTTTTAGGGATGTAGGCGTGGAGATACGTGATAGTTTAATTTTAACCCACATATACTTTTTTGACATTAAATAAATTTGCACCAAGTGTCGTATTAGAGTATCATTTTATGCAGGGTTATTTGTAACTAACGCATAATCTTTGTTGGCTTTAGAACATCAAAAGCAACAACTTTTAGAAAAAAAAAATAATTTAATTTTCCATACATTTCGTCAGAAGACGATGAACTTTTTGTATGGAGAACCAAATTCTTTTTTCGCGATTCTTTTAAAATTTTAGAACAAGAGTTGTAACTTTCGATGTACGAAAGCCGCCCGAGAAAGGTTATGCGTTAGTTACCAAAATCCTGTATATGTTCGTAGAATATGTTAGTTTAAATAATTATGTATACATATTTTTGAAGTTATACTTCTTTTGGCGCGTTAGGAAAAAATGATGAGGGTAAATTTTTACGATGCGCGCGCACACCGTCACGAAAAACCGACATGATGAAGTTAGCTATAGATAACATTTTAGTTTTTCAAAAAAAGGTACCAACAAAGTAAAAGTAAGGACATCTACGTATGTTTGCGTGAGAACTGACAACTGTATTCACAATATTTCTTTATTTCTATGGTTGGTGTAATTTTGTCTACAAATGTAAAATAAGGCAAAAGATAAACATTTTAAAAAGATTTTTATCTTATTACGCCGAAGAAGTATAACTTCTAACGCGTGTACACACACAATTTTTTAATTATGAAATAGTCATGATGTACGAGGTTAAAATAAAATATCTCGAAATTGCATCAAGACATCAATAAAATATCGATTTAAGACTATAATTGGATGTCAGTTAAGAAGCCACGTTAACTCGTTCGGAGTTGGCAAAGTTTGAAATTAATCGATGCGGCCATTCGGTCGCGAAGTTACTGGTGAACGGACAAACTGTCTCCCACATTTCTATAGATTAAGACTACGTATTAGAACTATCACTTGGAACATATTATTAATCCACACTAACAGATACCCTTCGCCTGCATGCCTTCTGCCTGTAATGCTTTCACTACATCTAAACTGCTGAATCGATTTTGATGCAATTCGACATACACGTATTTAACTCGGTCCGAGTTCCAAATCCTATTAATATTATAAATACAGTTTGTCTATTTGTTTGTATGTTTGTTACTTCTTCAAGTAAAAACTGCTGAACCGATTTTCATGAAATTTGGATTAACACATAGGATAGCTTTTATCCCGAAAGAATGTTACTGTGGGACCAAGCGGGCAACGCCGCGGGCAACAGCTATTTTCTAATAAAATATTTGTGACATCCACACATTGTTTAATAACTTTGAATGTTAATGCATTTTATTAAAATAAAACGAAAACAGATTTCAGGGCTTATTAGGTTTAGGACTTAAAAATGACTGTAGGCATAGAAAGAAACGAAAAATCGTTACGTGAATAAAAATAAGGCTGCATGCAGTAATTATTGCGTTTTTGCAACAGCTCAACGAAGTTTCATCTTAAGTTATACCTTTGGCAACCGAAATTTCCCTAAAGCCAAGTAGGACAATCGTAACATTTTATGGTACGCAGTTTCAACACATCAGATTTTATCTGTTACATGAAAAAACTACATTTTACGTAATCTGAGAAGAGAAGTTCAAATTTGCATGTAATTAGAAGAAATCTTTCTATTTCTTTAGGACATTATCATTCGGTATTAATTTGATATTCATGCTCATAGTGCCAGTCTTCGAATGATCGAAACTTGGTAAAATAAATGTGTGCGTGTACTAGCGTACACTAGTAAGAAGTAAAACTTCTTTATGACTTTTTTTCAAAAAATAATTTACTATATGCAACTTTACAGTAATTGGTTAAATAAAGTTTATTGCCAATCCCTACTCCGCTCGAGAAAGTATACTTCGAATCACGCGTGGTAGGGATAAGAACAAAGATGGCGCGTAACGGAAAAATGTAACGCGTAACGAAAAAATGTTACACTAATTTTTTTTCCAACCCCGATAAAGAAGTTTCACTTCAAAAAGATCCCAATAAATTAAAAATCATCCTTTTGAAGTATATTAAAAACTGAAAAGAGATACTGGATGTAAACACAGGTAACTATTTAATCTACTTAATATGTATACAGGACAGTGGTTCAATGAATTTTTAAATGATGGTCATAAGGCTTTGGCTAGTGGGTAAATAAGTTGTAATGTTAAAAAATTTGTGGCTAAGGACAGGCAGTCAGTGATAGAGATAATTTGGTCCTGCATCTGTGTACTTTTAAAGTTTTTCCTTTGGGCGGGACAACCCTTGCGATGTTCAGATCTTATAAAATGTCCAATTCCCAAATCAAACCAGAAAGAGTCACAACCACGACTAGCCGAAGATACTAAGCCCCACAATGATAGGTGGCAAGCCTATCGCCAACCGGGCACATATCCTATTCCGAGCAACATTTTTTTATTAGAAAATTGGAAAAACCCTTTGTTTTCTTTTTGTTGCCCGACCCGGGATTCGAATCCGAGATCTCATGCAGTCGAGTCCAACAACTGAACTGATAGGCAGATACCTCTGCCTACCTGAAATGAAGATACTTACTTTTTTTTCTTTTAACCAGAAAGACTTCCAACCACGCCCAGGTCAGCGCAGGTCAGAAGCTCAATAAGGCATTGTTATCCATAAACACAAAGTGCCCTAAGGGCATTGTTATTAAGACAAGCACAGATCCTAAGTAAACACTTCACCAACTTATGACGCTACCTGTACTTTAATAAACGCCACCTTTATGGGAAACGAGAGTAAAATATAATTTACGCCTTTGATAAAGTTACAAAATGTTTCAACGGTCGCCTGATGTGCAGGGTTCTTGGAAAAGTGTTTCATTAAAAAATACCTTTTCGATTGAAGTTCTACTACAATAAGCTTACTTATTCATTACCTATAATGCTTCCTTTATCCCTTTCATCAGCAACATGCCCATTTATATTTTTTGAATATATTTATTAAAAGTCCACTTGTTGGTATTGTTATGGCGAATTGGTTTGAATTGGCGCTTAGTACATATTACTATAGTACTAGAACTGTTGTACTTTACTATGTCGAACAACTAGCAAAATTCTTATTTTTTTGAAACGGAGTTCCTTGCGGTAGGCTTAGAGGAGATAGGGATTTTGTTGCGCGACCGAACTGAAAAGAATGTGATAGTAAACCGTGGAATAAAACCGTTAAATAAGACGTACGCAGGCGCGACAGTCGTACACACACAAGCGAGTAGTGTATAACACCTTTCTCTTTCGCTCTCACTCCACCCCGCCAATGCATAGTATATACTCATGAATTGTGTCGATCTACATTAGCCGAAGGAACTTAGCCAGTAAGTTAGCCGGCCGGAAAGTAGCCGGTGGTCTTGCATAATAGGCTTAACATCCCTGCCTCAGGACAGTGACGCACCTATAACATCTATGGTGTCTATAAGCCACGGTGATTCTTCCTATCAGGAGAGCCGTGAGTTCTCCGTCTCATCACATAAGAATAAAAATAAAAAACCCTTCCCTCCGGACCAGAACATGAGATTGTCAATATGGTGGCAGGAGTAGGAAATATGGTGGATTCCTTACCGGCTAACGGCCAATGTTAATAATGTATCTCTAAAGATGGATTTCAAGCAATCTAGATAGCTGCGTATCCGCCGCCGGCCTGTCTTATACCTAATTGTCATATTTATCCTGTCCACAGATATGTTATTGGCAAGCGATAACATAAAAATAGATCAAAATATCAATCTTGGACAGCAAGTTTTTGATTAGGATTGATTATTAATATTGGCCGTTAGTTGCTGAACAGCTTCAAACGTCAGTGGAAAGTTCATATTTTTGAATTAAAAACAGTTTTCAACTACAACAATAACCGGGCAACATTAACTTTTATTACAAAATTCAAAATGCAAATTTTCTAGTTTTTTTTTAGTTTCCCGACCCGGGGATTGAACCTAGGACCTCACGAAGTCAAGTCCGGCGCCGGACCTAGCAGACCACCGAGGCGATTAATAATTTTAATAATTATTAAAATAAGTTTTGTTGAAAACAAACTAAACAGTTCACATAACACGCTGATACAGAGTAAAAATCGCATTATTCAAACAAATAAAAATGCACAGATAAAAAAATAACCGAATACCTATACAGATATACATTTTATATTTAACATGTAGTTAAAATTCCGCAGTCAACACACTGTTAATATAAAAATAAATACAATCCGTCCATTTAACAAATGGCTATACAGTAACAAAAAAATCAATCCAACCGAACATTGACGAGTTTCAATGAAACGCATCGACAACAAAATTTAGACCCATTCAATGCAAATGCGTTGTACAATGGGCAGGAAAAAGTGCTGATGAAATGTTTTCACGGGAAAATATACTCTGTTATTTTGCCACAAAGATGTATATTGCATAATAATTTATGATTCTGGAGTTTCGTTGTATAGGTTATAGATATTGGTTTGAGTTATCAATCAATATCTTAATGATATGTAAAGTTCCTCTTCAAATAAATCACTGTTCTGATAAGATAGATGTTGTACTTGCACGTAACTTTGACGACTTGAAACGTAAGTAGAAAAAAGTTGATGGAAGAAGGCGTTACTTTGCGAAAATCCAAATAAAATAGTTTAATCTGCAATTTACCGCCAAAAAAATGTATACGTATTATGGCGTGACAAACAGGCAACATAGTGCGCTATTAATGAATTGGAGTTACTGGAAGCTAAAACTCCCAAAAATATCGAGCTCCACACAACACTAAACTGTAGGTTGTAAGCATCATCAGGAGAATTCGACTGCACTCTACGAAGGTCTGCTCGACCTTCATTGCCTTTTAGCTTTCCGAAAGTCCAATTCATTCATAGCGCACTATTTGCCTGTTTTGTCAATACGTTTACTTTTTTTCAGCGGGAAATTGCAGATTAAACTATTTTATTTGGATTTAAGTAAGTAGAAAAGCTGACTTCTCTTATTGTAAGTTTTGGGTACATATTTAGAGTAACAACAATTACTTTTATATTAACGACTTCTCAACTTTTAGTTTTTTTTCAAACCTTCATGTGGGGTACATGAAGGCCTCCATTTTTAACCTGTTTGGTTCGGATCCAGCCCGTTGGTAGTGTGCTGTGCAGCTACTAGCTCAAGGAGTGATCTACCGTCTTATCTGTTCCAGCCGCATAATTACAATGCCATGTTACAGTGTGAAGGGTAGAGTAGAATAACACATTAGA
The DNA here is from genome assembly GCA_002245505.1 of Calephelis nemesis. NCBI lineage: Eukaryota > Metazoa > Arthropoda > Insecta > Lepidoptera > Riodinidae > Calephelis > Calephelis nemesis. The sequence goes on along the minus strand of NJDD01003785.1, from coordinate 32,040 downwards.
CCTAAGAAAGGATTCGGTCACAGAATAGCGACGCACCTGCAACACCATATTTGTGTCAGAGTCCACTGTTAACTCTTACTAATTTTAGGGCCTTTTGGGCTACTTACACGTTCCTGGACTAAATCTAAATATGAGGTAAACTGTCAAATATAAAGTGATTAAATCTTAAAAGAAGTAGTTGTAAAATGTGTTTTTTTTTCTACTAACGATGTGCGCTAACCACATATATTTTGTGATATTACCCAGGGTAAACTAGAGAAAAATACGTACTGACAGTCCCTACACATGTTTAAATACAAAAAAGGATTGAAATAAATCCTTTCATTTATCGCATTGAGGTATAACTGATAGTTATTGAATTTCTCCCCGTTAATGCAGTGGATTTTTTTTATGTTATAGGAAGGCAAACAAGCAGACGGATTTAGACAGCTTAGAGACACCAAAGGTGGTAATGGTGCGTTGCCAACCTGAGGTCAGGATGTCAGGCCTCAAGCAAAAGTAAGTTAACCGGCTACCTTACACTCCGAACACGTCATGACGTTATGGCGGCAGGAATAGGTAAGGCGGTGGTACCAATCCGGGCGAGTCGCTGCGAAACACTACCACCTAGTCAGATGTCACGGTGCTAGTGACGGTAAGCCTATGCTCGCCTTTTACGAGCTGCCTGGCAAGAAAGGCAGATGGTCTATTCTGCAAAGTAGCTCGGACCAACACGGGGGTAAATTATTCCGGGATTCTATTATTATTAATGTTTTTTTTTAATTCTCATGGTAAATTCTAAAGTCCTACTATATCAAATTGATTAAGAAAACCAACATATTTTACTAAAATATGTTAGTCTTGCGTATTTTTCTTTATTAATGATGCGTTTGTCTAATAATTTCTTTATTGTATACCCGGTATTTTGAGAAGTAGCCAACATTTTTTTCGTCACAAAAAATGTCCACTCGACTGCACTGTCTGGTTACAATTTTGTGGACGAAATATTAATTTCTTAGAGAACAGTCCCCTTTGTATGGGAACAAAAACACTTATAAAGCTGTCTCCTTTGACTAATGACATCATTATTTCAGACAATACACTCATTATGTTACCCAAATTAGTTTTTATTTCCAAGGAGTTGGGTCGAGAATTGATTTAAAAAGTATAATAAAATGTATGAAGATGTTTATGTCGGCCGGAGATGTTGAACTCAATGTATCGAGATATCATACAACACGCATTACGTGGGTGTTAAAGTGATCAGATATTTTCTATCAAATGTAACTGAGCACTTGTGGAAGAGCTAAATGTATATTTCTTTCCGACTTCAAGCACAGGTTACGTGTTTCACGTGTATTTGTGATTGATGTCAACCTTAAGACGGTCTTTACACGATAGCTTTTACTGTCAGATTTATCACTGAATTACGTTAAAATGATTGTCTACAGACCGTATGCATTTTTATGTCAGTCACCGTCTTACACGCTAGCTTATTCGTCAGTCAATTCATTAATAATTGTATTACAACGAAGAAAAGATACTGTTTTGAGTATTATTTTATACAAAGACCAGTTTATGACCTTGGCAGTTTTCTATGATTTTTGGCTCATTCCTTTTGTACTCAAGCCCAAGAAATCAAATAATTTTTCTTTTTGCTAGTACTACTAGTCCCGCATAGTCCGGATTTGTAACGGTGGACGTGCCGTTGTTATACCTACATTTCAATTATTTTAGCCACTAAAGTTTTAGTACCGTCATTCAAAAAAAGTCAAAGCTTTAATATCTCAGTCTTGCAAGAATGTTCTTTTTTGTTGCCTTTAACTGATATATCTTTCTTATTGCCAAAAATTTTACCTGTTTATTCGATTTCGAATAAAATGAACGAAGAAAATACAATATTCTTAAATAAGACGTTTCTAACAGAAGGATCTGCAAGATTTTCTTTCCCAAGTTATCTAAAGTCTACTATAAATTGTAAGTTGGCTAGATCGTAAGAGTTCTAACCTAAGACTAGTGCCAAGTTCACACTGTCGACCCAGGGGCATAGAGTCGAAGTTACAGCTTCGTAAGTTGTCGGTTGGCGTTTGATCGTCTAAGGAGACCTTGGTTTCGGTTAATGCAACAGTTGGCTTCATGTTCTTAGTATTACCACTACCAAATTTCATCAAGGATAGGAAAATTTGTATATCAATTTTTATTAACGACCAACATTGGTTGTGCTCGTAAAAATATTTATACATTTAAAAATGTTTTGAAACGAGTAAGTTGAAGGTGATTAAAAATCTAATTCTTTTTTTGCAGTTCACTAAAAGTATATTGTGAAAAAAATTAAAAGTGGTGTCGTGGGACACCAGGTAGGAACGAAGTTCCTTGGGCTTATGTAGAGTCGACACATTGGTGGGTGGATTGAGGGAAAAAGAGAAAGGTATTGTACACTAGTCGCTTGTGCATACGACTGTCGCGCCTGCGCACCTCTCATTTAATGGTTTTATTCCACGGATTTTTTCGTACGGTTTTTACTATTATTTTTTTTCAGTTCTGTCGTGCAGCAAAATCTCTATCTCCTCTAAGCCTGCCGTAAGGAACTTTCTTTCAAAAATTTGCATATATTGACTTTCTTCCAAAATAAGCAAATCAAATACGAGTACTTTTGATGTGTACAAGAAATCAAACCCAGACTCTTTGAATATTCGATAATTAACGAGACTAATAATATCAACATTTATTATGACGAGATTGTTCTTTTATGATGCCACTATCACCATTATCTTTGGACGCACCTGCTGGTCGTGATATCCTGGTAAAATAACGTTCGTAAACTCGTCGGGTTCCGGTTGTTTATACCTACCAGGTGCATTGAACACCTTAAGAAGGGCTTAAAAATAAAAATAATAGGAACATGGATACAAAAGAAATAGGAAAACCCTTAACTTCAAAAACCAATTTTGGCACCATGGTCTTATAAATAAAACGTGTATGTTGAATTTTTGAGACATATGTTATGATGTCATATGATCGGAATCTTAGGAAATGTGAGTAAGTTTGTAGTACCTTCTTATGGAATAGAACATCAGAATAACGAGCAGTTACGAATTAGTGACAAATAAAGGTATAGTAGTTCCAAATTAGCTGCTGTACAGCACTTTACCACTAAGTTAAACCTAGAAATAATCTTAGTAATTTGATAAGTAATAATCTTCACGCAAATATCTTCAAAGAGGCACAACAAAATAACCCACGAATAGCCAAAGTTAACCTTACAATGTGGCAGGTGGCAAACCTATCGAAATCCAGTATCAGGCAACGTTGTCTTTATTAAAAAATTGAAACAACTCATTTTGATTTTCCGAACGGGAATCGAATCCGGAACCTCTGTAGTCAACGCTAACACCCGACACATTGAACACAGAGCTGAGCTAAAGTTCGTTTACTTATGTATATCGTTTATACAGAATTATGTCTCTTGCAAAGGTACAACCGGGGCACCCACGACTAGCCGAAGACATTAAGTTCCACAATGTAATAGGTGGCAAGGCTATCGTCAATCTAGTACAGGTTGACATTAATCGACCAAGTTGCTCGGGTATTAACCGAGGCTGGTGTCAGTCTCTGGCACCGGCGTGTTTGTGTCAAAAGAAAAATGAAGGTGAAGAACGTTAATTAGACCTGCAGAAGAACGTGACAATGGGCACTCGTTGCTCTCCACTAACCGCTCAGGGACTTGGTAAGAAGATATGCAGGTATGTAAATATATGTGTTAAAACAAAATTAATAAAAAAATGCAATTTATTTTACGACCTGAAAAGTTACAACTTATTACATTATTTGGTTAATCGCCAATTCTTTAAGTTTTTTAAGCCAACGCCTATTTCAAAGTCTTTCTTTTCTTCCAGTTTTCAATCGCAATAATTAATTTCCGTTGAAATAATAGCAAAGAAGTAAAAAGAAAAGGAACAATATAACGCTCAGATAATTTAAAAAGTCTCAACAATTAGTTCAGTTTAATTATGGCAGTCTTTTCTCTTATGCCACTGTTTTGTTTCCTTTATACAACAATACTGCGTAGAACTCCTCAAGAAAATAGTATAGCGAAAGAAGTTAGTAAAATATGTTTTTAGGAAAAAATAATCTATCACATCGAATCTATAGTAACTGTTTGAAGTAGTGTTACATGTATGGCTCTAGCTTTATTTTTTTGTGGTTAAACATGTACATTTTATTACATGATAATATATTACATAGGTAAACACGTACAATATTAGCTTTTCTGTATTATTTGTATAAAAAAACTATTTTTGACTTAAGTAAAGTAAAACATTGCCATAAAATAGAGGCATTTGCACAGAGAGATTTTATTTGATTATAAATAAATACGGTTTGTCTTTGTAAATATAACTAGGCCTTTTTACCATAAATTCATCAGTCTACAACTATTAAAAGTGCATAAATATTATATTAACATATGTTATCAAAATCAGTGAAGTAGTTACGTGATAAATATGTTACATATTTAGTTAAACATTATTTTAAAACAATAACGATGTAGCGCGCTGCGCTATCTTTTTGGATAGGGCGACAAGAAATACTTGTTACTTTTTAAGTTGCTCTCTTGTATAGGTTACCGACTTAAAGATTTATTTTTCATCAACACTATTAAATGTTCATAAATTGTCAGTAGTACACATTGTCTTACATATATGTACTACTTGTGCAAAAATCCACTCCAATTTCAATTCTAGGATCATCTACTCGTAAGTAATACTCCGTTAAAAACTATTATACGAATGTGGAAGTGTGTATGTCCCCGGAAACAAATAGGCAGGACTGCAGAAATCGTAACATTTAGTACTTGAAACCCTCCGCCACTTTGCTAAGGGACTTGACGTGGACATATTATGTATGTACGTATCACCTAGAACTAGATAATTAGAATAAATAGGATACATAAATACGTATTATTCTAAACAGCTTGTCAGATCTTAATAAAGTTTAAATGGGACTGACTACCTTTGAATTTGAACCTTTAAAAAACTTTAACATCCGTCTAAAATGTACTTGTGAAGATGAACTGATAATTTGGGGGAGGTTATTTATTGAAATGTTAATAGGCAACCACTTGAACTTAGCACGAAGAATGTTAGGCCCCGAACAAAAGTAGGTTTACCTTACCCTCCAAACTGGAACACATCAACGGCTAGCATTGGACGTTATGGCGGCAGGAATAGGTAAGGCGGTGGTACCAATCCGGTCGAGTCGCTGCGAAACTCTACCACCTAGAATACATTCTACTGTACTGCATATTTACTAAATATTAAAAGAAACATACTTAAAATAAACAAATTATACTATTTTCAATATTCCACATTTAAGAAGAATATAAATGGTCGCTTGTTTGCTTACACGTGACGTCATTAGGGTGATATTGGCTTTAGCACATTATGGCGGATTGTTGTATCTTGTAGTAATCTTTACTATAAAAATGAATTGCTATATGTGTTGGTAAGCGCATAACTTCCGAAAGACTGAACCGATTTGGCTGATTCTTTTTATGTTGTGTTAATTATCGTCAGAAGAAGGTTACTATGAAGAGAAAAACCGGAAACATTGCAGGGAAAATGGGAACAATATTACTTCATTTTTCCCCAAACAAACTGAACGGGTGGAACGAAGTTAGCCGCGACAGCTAGTATTTTATAAACCTATTAATTAATCTCGCTGAAGACAATAAAACAAATGGTTACTTCGAAACATTTTGTTTATGCATATTTTATTTTTTCATCATGTCATCATGCCCATTGCCCATGAGTGTAAACAATGAAAATTACAAACTCCAGAAATAATAATGATATAATGATTAACTTGAGTCCAGTTCCCAGAAATATTCGGAATGTATTATCGTAGCGGTTCCTATCGGAGTTCAAATGTTATCAGTCGTGAACACATGTTAATCTCGGCCACATTGATCAGAGGAACAATGGGCGACTCCTCCAGGACGCTATTGTCTTTGTGTCCGGAATTTATGTTACATTTTCTTGTTTTATCGCAGTTTAACGGGGTTTTACAAAGTGCAATGTAGTTCGTGCAGTCTATAGCTATACTTATAATAATATTGTAGGAGAAAGAATCCTGTGATGATATTTAAAAGAAAATATTTATCGGCAACTGCAAAGAGAAACAACAAAAAATGTAAAAAAGTGTTTTGTAATTATTTAGAATTTTTGGTTGCCTGTCTTTAACTCATTCACGATTCACTCAGAATGTGCTAAGCCGATCGTTTCGATTTTTAAAGAATTTTGATACTTTAGCAACGTAGAGTTTAAATTTTATAACGATATAGCAACACTAATCTCCAAATAATTATAATGTAATTTTTCTATTTGATAGTTATATTTTAATGTCATATTAATCAACAGCATGTATTTCATTATAATTTATATTTTAAGTGTAATTTACTGTAATCCATTTTATCCATTATAAATCGTGTGTTTTAAGCTAAATAAATAAATAAATATAGCCTACAGACATGCAGTATATACATTTTGCACTACTATGAAAAAGATTATAATATAAGCCTTCGTTGTCTTCACAGAGTCGAGATCTTATAATATCATTTAGGCTATAAACATTTCATAAAATGGCGGTAAATAATAATTCTGCTGTGCGTTAACTACATTTATTTTAAGTTAAATTATTACTTGAGTTTAAAGAAAGTTAAAGTTCAAAGAAAGTACTTGAGTTTAAGTTAAAGGATTAACTTAAGTAACAGAAAAAAGCAAAACATGTTTAGTGTTGGATTATTAGATTTGACGTGACATTTTCAGACATTTTGTCAATACTTCGGAATAATGAATCACAAGTTAATAATATATCCTATTTAGTTTGGCTTTGGAAAACAACAGTTACACTGTTTACGTGAGATTAGCAAAATAAAGACTAATAATATCTGTTACAACGGATTTCCGCATAGTAACTCCTGACTCTATAAAACGTATCACTTTCATAGAGTCAGCTAAGTTATTTCGCCTTTAAATTTAAATAATCAGCAGGATGCTGTAAAACTGAATAAATTATTTTAAAAACAAAACTGTAAGTGAAACAGAGCAAGTGTACTCTTTCAATTACAAGTGCAAATTCATCAAGCATCAATAAATGTATACATAATACCACAGTCATTATATTTTAAAAATTCTGATTGTAGTAAAGTGTTAAATGATAAATCCTAAACCCCCAATAATACTCTAGTAATTTATTATTAATACGAGCAAATGATTCTCAAGTTACGAATTCGTCATTCATTAATAACGGAAGGGGTCCAGTAACAGGAACGGAGTACGTCCCGTATATAATGACAGTACACACGGTTCTCTGGAATGTTTAAACTTGTACCGGATAGTAGTTCTTCCTCGAGGGTTTCGTTACTGAGCATCCTAAGTCATAACGTGTTTTTTTTTCAAAATCATCCCTAACATTTTCGTGTACAGTAGTACTATTAAAATTATGCGCTTCGGCTATATTCGTCAAGATTCGGAAATCCGAATGTATTTTAAAAATATCTATATAGAGTTGTTATGACATAATTAATAAAGTGTAAAAAAAAATAAAAAGTGCCAAGCCGAAGCGCACATTTTAAATACTATTATTGTACGTTTTTGCTGTTCTGTTCTTACGTCAAAAACAAATAAGTAAATACTAGAAAGACTGACTATGTACTATCGTTTTGACGTCGAGTTATAAAATATTTCAATAAAGCTGACTGACTGACTGATTTAATGTTTCAACAAAATCAGTCAAGTGGATATATAAAAAAATTGTTCTTCTTCTTTTGTTGAAAAAAAGTGTTTTTTTTCTAACATACCTCTTTCAAAAACCAACCATTTTTTTCTAACATACCTATAAAAATGTCAGCATTGGATTGGCAACAAAACGTTAATATTTTTGGTGTCTATGTTCCTTGTTTTTGTGAAATATATCGCTTATTTAAGTTCAAACTTTCCGAAAATTATAACCACATTTTAACATTGTTTCAAAGATGCCGAACGTTCTAGACATCTGTATTTACCATGGTTTATGGAGCTGAGTCAGCAGAAACTATAAAATCTAATGTGGGGTGGTAACACGGTGGCAATGTGAAATTTTACATCAACTGAGTGTGCAGTAAAATTATTGATTTATTCGTTAAGTTTACAACTATGTTGCAGGTACCAACTGTCTATTTTAAATAAGTCTCATAATTACAGGCTTAACAGGTCTACCTAGACATTGAAGCTGACAGTGGCACGTTACCAAGCCGAGGCTCGAGAGTTAACTTGCGCGAGTAAGTTTACCGGAACGTGATAGTGGCGAGCACTGATATTGTAAACGGCAGGAACAAGTAAGTCGGTGCGTTGAAAATTTTAGTATCATTTCTCGTTAACAATCACTCAAAAAACTATATTCCATTTGGCAATCGATCCACTTAGCAGCATGTTTTAAATGACTGAGTCTTAGTACTTATAGTAAGTATGTTATAAAACACTGTAACTACAAAACCAACGGATATCCGGAATAAAACCCTGTCCAAAACTGTTGCCGAATTTCATGAAATTCAATATTTTATTTCAACAACTATGTCATCTGGGCACACAAACATTGATTATTTTTCTCAATGTCCCTCAATGTCATTATCATATCCACAGATTTGCTAGCAATGGAACCATATCAAAAGTAAGCACTTCCATATACAAATAAAAATCGATTTAAAAATGACGAAGGCATGGATTTACTAAACACTCTTCCGGCTAAAAATTTACAAATCCGTTTACAGATAAAAATACGATATTTTTATTAGTCATGGATACAAAGCCTTTGTCTTTGCACACATCAATAACTGTTAAGAATTCGCCAAATCAATTCATTAAGGAAGCCAGTAGCCTCAAAGTTACAATCGATACAGGGGTTGTACTGTCTAGGTGTTCATTTAAGTCAAGATTGAACGCCAGATAAAATGGGGGCTCGCTGACCGCCACACTGCTGTGGTCTAAGTTATATACTTAAAGCGACATAACATTTTTTTTATAGAGGAATCATTTTTATTTTATTTCAATACAATTTTAAGCGTTAACCAAAAAAGATGCTCCAAGTATCACAGTTGCCCAAATAAATGTATTGACAATAACCGATAAAGCTTCTGCAAGAAGTTTTTTACCTCGTTGTAACATTTTTGTTCCTATAATAGCAAAATGAAAACGCATAATGTAATCTCTGCAAATGCCAAAGTAGCTGTTGCAATAATACAAGTTTTGACGATTGTTTCGGCTATTTTTCGTATTTTTTTCAATCGATGTAAGAGGAGGAGGCAAACGAGCAAGAGTGACCCACTCACCTGATGGAAAGTGATCACCGCCGCCCACGGACATCCGCAACACCAGGAGTATCACAGATGCGTTGCCGACCTTTAAGGAATGAGTACGCTCTTTTCTTGAAAGTTCCTAAGTCATAATTGTTCGGGAATACTGCCCTCGGTAACTGATTCCACAAAGGTGTTATACGGGGTAAAAAAATTATACATACACTAATACAACTATTGGAAATGGATAGAATAAGGTGTTAATTTGCGGAGATCCATACCTAAATCCAAATAAAATTATTTATTTGTGCAATTTCCCGCCAAAAAAAAGTTATACGCGTTATGGAGTAACAAAACAGGCAAAACAGTGCGCTATGAATGAATTGGACTTACCGGTAGCTAAATATCCCAAATATATCGAGCTCCACACAACAATAAACTGTTTTATTAGTACCAGCAATACACACACTACTTAAAACTGTGGTGTTATAACTTTTGAACGGATCGACCGATTTTGGAATAGATTTTTTGGTTGTTAGCTAAAGTGATTGAGATGGGCGAGACATCGTGGTGATCTAAGTTACATCACATGTAAGTTTCGCCGCGGGCTGTTGCATTTTTTTTTAATTTAGTGTCGTTAATATTTATAGATTGTATCAGATTTTGTGAACTACAAAAAAGAGTTTTTGGCGCCATCGAAAGAAAAGATGGTAACAGTTTTTTTCTCAATAAATGATTTTCATGTAATCACTGTTATGTGTTAGTTGCCCGAATTGGAACCACCGCCTTACCTATTTCTGCCGTTATAGCGTCAGCGCTTGCTGTTGACGTGTTCCGGTTTGGAGGATAAGGTATCCGGTAAACTTAATTTTGCTCGAGGCTTAACATCTTGAAATTGAAATACATCTTGTTTGCCTAGTAATATCACAAAAAATAATACCCTATTTTTCTTACCCTCCGAGATAGAATTAGATAATATCGAGCACTGATGCAATAAAGCCAGAAAATGGAACAGCTGACAGGAGTAATCTGCTGCAAAAGCACTTCCCACATTCCCACATTGTTATGACTGACTGCACTTGTGAAATAATCCATTAACCGCAACTAACAGATTAACAGCGGATGATAGAGTTGTCACTTAAAGAGATAAACAAACAAAATATGTAGATCCAATATGTTGGTACAAAACGATAGCTCTGAATCGTTACCATGAGTTGTAGATTGTTTGGTAATTTATGAACCTCACCAAGTG
>NJDD01003785.1:1909-15345 GCA_002245505.1 Calephelis nemesis | reverse complement strand
GGTAGCCGGTAAACTTACTTTTGCTCGAGGCCTAACATCCCAGCCCCAGGTTGGCAACGCACCATTACCACCTTTGGTGTCTTTAGGCGGCGTGAATTTCTTACCATCAGGAAATCCGTCGTTGTTTGCCTTCCAATATCATAAAAAAAAAAACTATGCGTAACGAAAATATTTAATAGAAATTTGTTAAAGTCATCGACATTTTAAACCACGTTATTACCAACCCTTATACATTGAACTTAAACAATCTTATCTTCAAGGTGTTATGTCTTATTTTTAACAAGGGACACGGTGACATTGAAATATCATCAAGTGGCGTGTACAAAAAATTTATTAAAGTTACACAAAAGGGTGAACGAACGCAATCTATTTTTCTTTTCGTGAAGTTTTATAAAATTCACCCACACAATCCTGTTACTTGCTGTTTCCTCAGTTTCGCCTTTGTAAGATATTTTTTAAGTTATGAAATGTAGGATTTCAAATTTCATCACAATCAATTAAGTAGATTCAGAGTTGTTTCGGACTAATATGAGGCACAACCAGGGCATTCACGACTAACCGAAGACACGAAGTCCCACAACGTGATAGATGGCAAACCTATCGTCAACCGGGCACATTTTTTTATTAGAAAATTGGAAAATCCCAATTTCCTTTATGTTGCCCGACCCGGAATTCAAACCCGGGACCTCAGGCAGTCAAATCCAACAACTGAACCGCTAAACCACTGAGGCAATTACATTATACACATAATAATATAAACAAGTGGGTGTTAAGTAATAAAGCCCGTTCAGATTAGCGATTATTCGAATTAATATAACTGATTGCTTCTATTTTTGTGGCAAAAGACAGAGAACAAACATACGGCACCCGTAATAGACACCATACATGTGAAGAGATAGACACTATGCATGTGGCAGGAGCGTCGCTGTCCTGTGGTCAGGGTGCTAGGTCGATTGTACAAGTCAACCGCCTAACCTACCCTATAGACTGGAACATGAGATTGTCAATATGGTCGCAGGTACAGGTAAGGTAATTACGGCACTATAGCTCAAAATATACCACCACCAGTGGTCGTATTGATTATGGCCCATATAACCTACTCTCTGTTTTAAGAACTGCTTGAAAGCTAGACAGATGGATGGATGTATTCTACATATAGAACACGGAACAACACGGCAAAATGTTGACCTACTCTTAACAAATTAGTCTTGCCTTTGTGGTCTAGCGGACCGTTGTCAGACTTGACTTCTTGAGGTCCCGGGTTCGAATCCCGGGAAATCAGAATTGTGTATTTTCTAAATTTTGCAATAAAAATTATGTTGCTCGGGATTGGATATGTGCCCGATTGGCGATAGGCTTGCCACCTATCACATTATGGGACTTAGTGTTTTCGGCTAATCGTGGGTGCTCTGGATGTGCCTCTGCTTAATTGAAATATTTGCATATACATACATTTCTTAGGAGTTCAAGTCCCTTACGAGTTTGGCAGAAAGTGACGAGTGCCAAATATAAAAGTTGTAATTATTAAAAAAAAGAGAAAAAGCATTTGAAGGGATTGCTTTTAAAGTTTGGCAAAGAAGATGTCAAAAGCCTGAAATCGTGTTGTTCAGCCTTTCCCCTGCAATAGCATTGCAAGATTTATTTTAAAGCCAAATCGTACTGAAGGGCCCATATCCCTAAATTATAGGGCAGACATATAAAAAGATAAGATATTTGTAGGTTTGTTTTGTTTAGTTTCTTCCGAAGGGTTTAGAAATGGGCAGTAAACATGCAAACGGGGATATTTAATTTTGCTAAATATATTGATCAAGCTTAAAGAACTCAGGACTATCAAGGAATTGGTGACTTTTGGGATATGGTGCGTTATTACCTCGTTGTAAATAAAAAAAGCTAATTCTTTTAAAAGACAAAGAGATTTCACAAAAATAAGAAGTAGACATGAAATCATATGTCGGAAATTAAAATTGAATATTACCAACCCGGTGATGCAGTTTTTAGTATTTTCTAGCCCAAATAGGTTAGTCGGCTATATTATCCTTTAAACAGAAGACGACACAAACATATTCGTAGATGATATGATAGTAGGAATATTTTTTAATGGATATCGTCTTTTTATGTTAATAATCAACGAACAAGGACATGTCTCTCCTGTATGCGACTTATATTTCTTATGATTAAAAAATCTGTGTATTTGTTTATTTCGAATTAAATTAACTAGCACTACATATTCTGAAACTAATTACTACCAAGTACCTACTACCTTCAGCTTATGTGGATGCGCTAGTTGCACCTATGTACTACCTTTTCGGAGATACAAGCATGAAAATACTTTCTATATATACAGTAAGGATTTCTTAACTTTAACTTTTTGTTAAAAATAAACACAGTTTTAGTTAAGACAAACATCGCATGAAAATAAAATTAAGTAATTTTTAAACAGCCACTAAACTTGGTCACATCGCTTCGTACATTTGACTAGGTGGTAGAGTTTCGCAGAGACTCACCCGGATGGGTACCACCGCCTTACCTATTCCTGCCACCATAAGGTCATGACGTGTTCCGGTTCGGAGGGTAAGGTAGCCGGTAAACTTACTTTTGCTCGAGGCCTTAACATCCTGGCCTCAGGTTGGCAACGCACCATTACCACCTTTGGTGTCTCTAAGCGGCGTGAATTTCTTACCATCTGAAAATCCGTCTGCTTGTTTGCCTTCCATAATCATTAAAATAAATTACCTACCACTACTTACTGTGGGGCTAACTACCACCAAGTACTAACTTTGGCTTATTTTGGATGCGCTAGTTGCACCTATGTACTACCTTTTCGGGGATACGTGATACATTCTACACATACATTAAGAATTACTTAACTTTAACTTTCTGTTAAAAATAAACAACGCTGCAGTTAAGATAAACATCGTATGAAAATAAAATTAAGTAATTTTTAAACAGCCACTAAACTTAGACACATTGCTTAGCACTCAATTTTCGCGACGGCTATAAAAATTTAACCGCATAGTCTAGCTAGTTTAAAACCTAAGCCGAGGTCTAGCAATAAAACTAGTCGTAAAATAAAAACTGTTTACCTGGGCGGAGATAACGGGGGACTAAGTTAGCTGATAAGTTTTTATTTACTACGGCGAGTTAGAGTTGCACTCCCAGCAAAGAACAAGAGCATCATCTGTATTGCTTTAGTCTACCTTTCCGGCTTTATTTGAATATCTTAGAAGCAACCGCGGAGTAAGATCTCCGCAAATAGAAATCTTACGATGCAGTTTTGTTTTCTTAGTTTGTGAAATTTTGCTTTTGTCTAGTAGCGTTAAGTTACTTCTATATTTTTACTGGTTGGGGTTATATAACTTATTACTTACTTACTAGACGTCCAGGTGAACTTCTTTCACTTAGCACTTGATGTTCTCTGCCAACCGTCCAGTTGTTCTTGGCGTGAAGATATGTATGTTTGTAAGATGACCTGTACGTTCATTTCTCTACATTCCGGTTTTTAAGTTAATTGGACATTTTATACTGAGTATTGTTGAACTGAATGTGTTATGTCTGTAATTTCTATACTAAAAAAATTATAACTTAAAAAACATGGGATAATCTGTAAAGATTATATACTATACAACAAAAAAATTAGTTCAGGATACGCTTTAATGCATTGTTGACAAATTCACAATTCGATTTTTACTCTTTACAGACAGACAAAAAATATGAAAACGTCAGAAATCAGTTCAGAATTTTAGTCACCTACACTTTTTATTTAAATATATTTAATTTATAGTATTCAGTCTCCTAAACATTTATTTCAAATAGATTTTTAAATTATATGAACATAAGAATACATATATGTATGTAGAATAGATGTAGACATAGATTTTCAACTCCATTCAAATCAATTTTCTTTTTACTGATTTAATAAAAGTTTATACTTATTAACATTTAATTCATCTACCCTAGTCTATATCTAAAACGACTGATTTAGAAAAAAAAAACATTTTAAGGATTATAAAAGCAATCTATAAAAGCCTTTCTATGAACACCTTGCAGGTAAAGCTTTAATTGATTTTCGATTTAGTTTTTTTGAAAAAAATTCCTTCCTTTATTGTTTTTATTTCTGTAAAAAAATGGTAAGGCACATAAAACTATCTGCTGTCTATCTAGCAAGTTTTGACTGTAATATGGTATATTGCATTATTAAGTATTGCATTATTAACTCAAAAATCACTAGTCGGATCAAGATAACACTAATAAAAAACCACCGCAGAATTATGACATATTCTTTCTACAAAAGAAAGAACAAAATCGGTTGGCTGTTGGCTGAGTAATAGCCTAACAGACGTACAAAAAAACACATTCGAATTTAGAACTTTCTCCTTTTTTGGAGTCGGTTAAAAATTAAATGCATTTTAATGATCTATCTATATACCACCGATTTCAATTAGATAAACTTCAAACCTTTTAAAACTGTACAC
Organism: Calephelis nemesis; assembly: GCA_002245505.1. Classification (NCBI taxonomy): domain Eukaryota; kingdom Metazoa; phylum Arthropoda; class Insecta; order Lepidoptera; family Riodinidae; genus Calephelis; species Calephelis nemesis. Next base: position 10,873 of record NJDD01003785.1, on the reverse strand, counting down.
GCCGCTCATTAACTGCTAACATTTAATCTCATAAGATAAATCATTTTTAGTGTCCATATTGAACGTGGTACTAGCCACATAACCTCCTTCAATGACCAATAAACACGCAATAAAAATATGAAAGGCGGCACTAAAAGTCATTTTTGTTTGCCGAATGGACCACCTTTTTTTAAATGGGGTAGTCAAATCGTAAGGATACGTTGAAGGGTAAAATATGTCTGTTTTACGAGAGTCATTAAAATCTATAACCTTCTTTGTGTTTTAATGCAAAAAACATGACAAGTTAATAATTATCTTATGCCAGTAACATCTTCATGATATTAGATACTTTAACAATGATTGCTGTTTAAGATCAAAAGACATATTTAACGATGATAAAGGAAATAATGAAATGATCTTTAGCGATTTTGTAGCCTGAAGCAATTTCCAGCGTACTATTCTCCGAATTAAATACACGCCGATGTAAAGCCTCAAATTGCTAAATGAGCTGAGAAGAGATTGTCCACTAAACCCAATTTTCATAATGAGACACGGTAGCAGGAGCGAGCCAAGTAGAAACCTGAACTGATATTAAAGTGAAATTGTGGACAATTTAGATAATAGCGCATGGTTTAACGTAATAAATATTAGTTTTAAGTGTATCTCTTTATATTTTGTGAACGTTAATTGGGCAGCTGTGGTTTTTGTTACAGGCTCTGAATTTTGCATGATAGGTTCTCACGACGATATGATCGGAATCCTATTAATATTATAAATGCGGAAGTTTGTCTGTTTGTTTGTTACTTCAAGCAAAAACTGCTCAACCGATATTCATGAAATTTATAACACACATAGAGGGTAACTTAGATGACCACATGGGATAGTTTTAATCCCGAAATAACCACGCAGGCAACGCCAACATCTAGTAATTAATAAAAATAATAAACAATTTTTCGATGTTTTGCCATCTCTCAAAATTAATTCCATTTAAAAACAATTTCAGAATTATAATCTAAAATTTCAAAATGATTTTAATTGCTTCTGTGGTCTAGTTGCCCAGCCTATGACTTGACTGCATGAAGTCCCGGGTTCAATTTCCGCGTGGGGAAAAAGAAAAAAGAAAATGTTGTTTTTCAATTTTTTTAATAAAGAGAGAAGTACTTAGTTTAGGATTGGTTATGTGCTCGGTTGGCGATAGGCTTGCCACCCATCACATTGTGGGACTTAGTATCTTCGTCCAGTTGGGTTTTGCCTCTGCCTATGTCTTCGGAGATATGAGCGTGAAGATACTTTTAAAATGCTACTGCCTGATTAAAATAATTTATTTTCTTTAAATCAGTTACAGGTTAATAAGGAGATATTAATTAATAGTTAACAAAAGATATTAAAAAATATTAATAGCTAAGATTTCACCCTATTACTTTGACATCGTGTGGTCCTGGGTTCCATCCCCAAGTTGAGCAACGAAAACATATTGTTTTTACCCAATTTTGTAATAAAAACAACTTTGACCTCGTTAGCCGAGGGTCTTGCGTACAGGCAACTCCACTTGCCAATTGCCCGGCTCGGGTTCGATTAACGAAAAGGGCAGACATTTGTGAGATGAACATTTAGATGTTTGCATTTCCGGATCTGGGTGTTTATTACATTAATTCTGGTATCTGTTAAGAATTTTTATGTGTGTATCTTGTATAAAAAGCTCGGAATAAGATGTGAGCCAGGTTGGCGATAGGTTTGCCACGTATCACATTGTGGGACTTATAGTCTTCGGCTAGTCGAGGATGCCCTGGTTATGCTTCTGCTTACCTTTTTATGGGCGTGAAAATACTTTGCTTTCACTTTTAGTAAATTTAAAAAGTAGAAAACAACTTTTCATAAATGCATAGAAACAATAAATCCAATCCAAACAAATATTTGTAAATCTACCATACCATAATACCATATAAAGCAGTAGTGAAATAATAATTATTGGTATCTGATGACGTTGAGAGCACGAGTTAATTTGTTGAAATATGTTAATCAAAATTTTATCCCGTCCTTACTTTTAGATTATACCTACAAATTAACGGCAATATCAAAATTACCCAACCGTTATTAGTACCTTATATAGTTGCTAAGGTGTTTCACCCCTCTATAAATCTTGTCTAATTTGTGTGTAATTACAGGACTGCACAGTTCTAGTTGTGTCAAGGAGTGCGTATCAGCGGGGAGTAAGCGGCACGTGCTTACGCGTGCCTACCAAATATAAATGCAAAAAGTCGTTAGCAACACAGAGATTAATAATAAATTATGCTCTCTAAACAGAAAGGACTTAAATGCAAATTTCAATGAAGTAACACATGAACAGTTGTTTGATGAAATAAACGATGTGAATGTTCAAGTATGAACTTTATGCAACATAGAAAACGATTTACATTGAATGCATCTAGGAGTTGTAAAAGCAAATTTTGTCTTATTTTAATGTAGAAAGTAAGTTGCCGAAACTGTAATTTTAAATGTTGATAGTTATGTGTACTTTGACCCTTCATCTAGATGATGATTTTAATACAACATTTTTTGGGGTGCACTATTTCAAGTCAAATTAAAGTTGCGTTATTATTCACAAACCCCACGTTCGCAGCAGGAACAACCTATAGGTAGGGGTTACTATTTAAATCAATTTAAAGTAACGTAGCAACTGTCACAGCTGGTTTGCACAAAACATGAAGCTGTAGACTACTGGGAGTTTTGTTGCCGTCGGAAAAAAAGTGGCAGTCATTTTTTTCATAATTATTTTTCAGAATTTCGCTTATATATTGAGGGAAATTAGTGAATTTTGGTGGCATTTATACGTATTTTTACGTAATTTTGGAAATTATATATTTAACTTTAATTTCCTAAGGACGATTTATGGTTTGAGCAAAATGTTATGTCTTTTGGATACAAGCGACAAATGACATTTCATCATACTATTAAAAAAGTTATAAAAATCACTTCTAAAATCTAAATGTTGTTAGGAATTAACTAGATGAAAAAAAAAGTTCAGAGGTGTCAAGGGACACCCGAATGGAACGAATTTTCTTTCGATTAATTAGTGAAGGAATTGTATTAACATTTTTTTAAGTTATAATAATATATTTTTTATTATTAACAAATATTAGAAATGAAAATATCTGACTTGCTTTCTAAAAGAGAGAGAGAGAGAGGCAGACAGAGAAACATGCGCACGCCGCACAGCTTACAATAGCAAAAAGTGTCGTTACAACTTTTCGTGAGAATTTTTGCCGTCAAGCCCCCTTTCACGACGCGCGATAAGGAACTTCGTTCCAATAAGTAAACAAAGGTAAAACTAATGTTTAAAAGATTACAAATGCACATACTTAAATATATTTTTAGATGTTTAATAAAATTGGTGACTCAAGAAGCTTAAGACCACATGGCGTGGCTGTTACTCTAATCCCTTTCATCCAACATAATTAGTACAGTCGACTCAATGCTATGTATAAATCCACACGTTACAATTGCCGTTTGAGTCGTGCAAATAAATCTGTGTCATTTGCGATACATTTATCGCCAAACTGAAATTGGATGGTACATTCGAATACTTCCCTTATTCCTGCATTATTAATGTTGAAGTTTGAATACATTATAGCATACATTGGAACTGCAACCCCAAAAAACTTGTTTCGAGTGTCGATACGAGTCCGTATACCATTTACGAGGTTGATTGAAATTTTGCAATCAACAGGGGGAGTATTATCAAATTATTCGTGTACATTTTTTGCCCTAAAACTTGTGGAGTTTATCCTATTATGATAGCCCTTCAGTATAGAAAATTTACGGGGGATTTAAGATTCTAATCGCAGGGCACTCGCTTGTTCAAAGTGATTAAAGAAGAGATAAGGTGCAGAGTGGGTCGTCCCACGCCGACATACGTCCGTTTATGTACTATTTTACAAGTATCCGGTATTGCGTTCTGGTATCCGCCTTCGTTGGTGTAATTTTAATAAACTTCAATATTTATATCTACTTTTTTAAAAACAGCAATTCAATTTTTGCTATATAATGATTTGCTTTTTTTTCAAATTCAAATCATTTATTTGCAAAATAGGGTTACAAATTGAGTTGTCTAGAAATGGAGTAGATACAAGCCTATTTCACCATTTTTGGCATGCAAATTTGTTTTCAAAATTGGCTTACAAATTTAAATTTTACCTAAGCATTTTATATTAAAAAATTGTAGCTATATTATTAAACAATACTTAATTAGAAATAATCCTTTTCCGTATAACAAGTTACATGTCAAGTACTTATTTTCTATTGGTCAAAACATAAAATAAATTTAAAATTAATATCTGAAATTGTGGGTTAAATGCATATAATAATGTCATTAACAATTAAAAACTACTTTAAAATAAAATAAAATCGATAAATATGAGACTTTGCAAATGTCAAAAATAAAATATCATTAAAGAAAATACGAATTATACCTATGTCTAAAATAAATATGTTTGGTTATACTAATGGAATAGATAATTTTGATGTAACAGTGTCAGTATCAATACCAGCGCATGTTAATTAAATTAACTTCTATTTAAATTGTGCGCTTCGGCTTCACACTTTTTAGTCTTTTTATATTTTATATTTTTCAATTGGCTAACCTAATCTAAATTTAAGCGAAATGATTAATTGACTAATAACAACTCTATATAGATTTTTTAAAATACATTCGGATTTCGAAAGATTGGCCAATATAGGCAAAACGCATAATTTAAATAGTACTACTGTACACTTTTTAAAGATACTTTTACTTTTTCACAGTACCGTTATTGTATTTGATCTTGTAAAGAAAGATAACATCTCTGCTCTAGATATAATATAACTAATCAGAATCAGAATAATCTTTATTCACATGAACCATACAAGTGGTATTTGTGCGCGTCGACATTTTTTTAAACTACCACCGGATCGGAATCGCGGCCTCACACTGAGAAGATCCGGCGAAAGAAACTCAGCGGGCTTGTCTTTTTTTCAATAATAATATTTACAATATAATCTAGATTAAAATTACTAATTACAATCTAATTATAACTTAAATAAATCGTAGGTAATCGTAGGTAATCGTAGGTATGTTAACATATTTATTTAGACAAGACACATTAAATTTGCCACTAACACCGTGATAAGACTGGTTAGTATTTGATAAAATATTTTATCGCCTCTGTAGTCTAGCGGTCCGGGTGTTGGACTTGACTGCATGAGGTCCCGGGTTCGAATCCCGGGCCGGGCAACGACAAGAAAATTGGGTTTTTCCAATTCCCTAAAAAAAAAAATTGTTGCTCGGGATAGGATATGTGCCCGATTGGCGATAGGCTTGCCACCTATCATACCTACATTACATACATACATACATATCTACATTGTGGGACTTAGTATCTTCGGCTAGTCGTGGGTGCCCTGGTTGTGCCTCTGCCTACCTCTTCGGGGATATGGGCGTGAAGATACTTTTTTTTTTCAACAACTCATCTCAGATACTAATCTTGACCTTACACATTCCTGTTATCACAATGTCACTGATCGCTACTTTCTTGTTCCAATCTGGAGGGTAGAATAGACTTATTTAAGCAAGAGTCTTAATATATCTACTTCAGTAGGGTTACTCTCAAGTCTTGATATCATGAGAATCGGAAATTGGAATCGAATATATCATTTTAGGTACTTTTGGACACAGAATTAACGGATAATTAACATTTAGTTACATATTAATTCAACGAATGTAATAAAATAATTTACTATTTATTAATTATTAAATGATAATAATTCGCCATTATTGTGTTCAAGATTACCTAAAATGACATATTCGATTCCAATCTCCAAAAATGCATGAATCGACCTTCGAGAGTAACCCTACAGGTTGGCAATGCACCTATAACTTTTGCTTACTGACCATGAAACCATCCGTAGATTATGAAAGACTTCATTTAATCGAGACCGCCTCGTTGGTCGAGTGGCTAGCGTACACGCCTAAATACGCCGACCAACCGCGAGGCTCGGGTTCTATTCCCGACGGTTGCAGGCGTTTGTGTGATGAACATTTAGATGTCTGCATTTCCGGGTCTGGGTGTTTATTAAATATATTCTGGTATCTATTTAAGTATTTCTATGTATTAGAATCGTTGACTAACACCCATAACACAAGCATATAATATGCTTACTTTGGGGTTAGATTCAATTTGTGTTACTTGTCCAGGGATATTTATTTATTAATTTATTATTCATTATTATTCTTTAATGTCTCCTCGTTGTTCAAACTTACTCCCGAAAAAAGAATTAAAGAGCTTTCTCCGCCGCCGCCAGAGAGATATAATCAGTCGACCACACAAGATGATTAAATATATTTAACGCATGTGGATAGGTGGGTGTAACGTTCGGCCTTTTGTATATCAATAACAGGCCATTGTATGAACGACATAATACCAGGACTGGTTGTTGGTACCACTTGTTTTGGGACCACATAAATAATGTTAAATCCATTGTGTTGGATGCATCCCGTTCGGTGTATTATTTATGTCATTGCACAAGGAAAATACTACTTTTATCCGAATCAAAAAAGGGAAGTTCTGAAAAGTGATATTATTGTTAAAAGGTAAGTACCTATTTTTTGTGTAAAAGCTGCTCTGTTGATAGTAAAAAGTAACAGTGGCCTGTAGACACCATAAATGCCATAGGTAGGCTATCGTTCTGTGACTGGAATGTAAGACCTATTGCGCTACTGTACCTTCTGGACCTTAAAACATTTTTAAGATTGTATGATGGCTAATTTGGAACAGTGTTATAACGGTGATGTTATACAATAGTAGTTCTTATAGTTTCGGAAAAAAATGTCTGTGATATACGGACGGGCAGACAGACAGAAGGCCATAACGAATTTATATGGGTTCCGTTTTGCCCTTTGGCTATGGAAATCTAAAAAGCGTGTCATGTATGGCGATTAATTGTGTAATTTGTAATTCTACACAGAAATTTAAGTAGAAGACAGAATTCAAACCTAAAAAAACTTTTACATTTTGTTGATTATTAACCGATTCCAAAAAAGTGGAGGCCTTCAATTTTTATGTATATTTTTATATGTCTACTATTCGTCAAATAATGATTGGAGGTTGATGGTTGATTTTTTCGAAATTAGGTCATGATTCTGTAATTAAAACGTGATTTTAGAGTTCGGTATATTTAATAATGCATAGTTTTTACGCATCTCGATGATGTTTTGATCAAATTTGTAGCTGTTTCAATTAGGGTTTGCGATAACAAAGTAAGTAACACTCAGAATTAAGTTTTTAAACACATTACTTAATTTTCCAGGGAAATTACATCAAATACTGGCTTTTTCGCAATGAGATTTCTTTCATTACATGGCATACAACATAAAATATGCATTTGAAATGAGAAAAATGTGTCACGTTGCTGACGGCGTTTCTGCATATTATAAACTATGTGATAACGTTACATACAGCAAAATAAACGTTATAAGAACATATTAAAGTCCAAGTTAAGTTTAAGACAGAAAATGTTAAGATGTTATATAAATAACTTAACGTTGCAAAATATACATTAGGATGATGATTTAAAGTTGGAATTGTGTTGCAAATTTTCAGACCTGAGTTTATTTCTATAAATCCTATCTACTTTAGCTCTAAAAATAATCTACAAAGTTGACATTTACCTCCACAACAAAGAATCTGAATCAACACTTTTTTATGATATTGAAAGGCAAACAAGCAGACGGAATTCACATCGCCTAGAGACACCAAAGGTGGTAATGGTGCGTTGCCAATTTGAGGCCGGGATGTTCGACATCGAACAAAAGTAAGTTTACCGACTACCTTACCCTCCGAATTTCTTACCATCAGGAAACCAGTCTGCTTGTTTGCCTTCCAATATCATAAACAAAATATCAGCAATTGCTGAACTAACATACTGGAGTATTTTCAAAACTACCGAAAACATGTGTCAAATGGGGTAGCTGTACAAATGCAAATTAACAAACTTGGTATTGAAAATTCCAGTACATTAAACCAAAAACAATAACATACTCATGTGGACAGAATTTGCAACTTTTTTAATTAATAACACTCGCGCCAGGACATAACTCACTAATCTGCCAACGAAACAGCTGTTCTGGCATTCACGCGGACCCCATGCCAATAACATATACTCCCTAGAGTAGACCTGTTATATGGGCGAAAAGATGGCTTCTACCAAAACTAAAACGTATAGCAGAGAAACTGTTACTGAAAAAATAAAAATGGATTTGTTAATTCATGATTCACATTTTAGCGATAATTTAAAAATGTTTTATAAAAAAAAATATAGAAAGACACAGTACATGTAATTGTCAAGTTATTGTTTTTAATTCATGATTCACATTTTAGCGATAATTTAAAAATGTTTTATAAAAAAAAATATAGAAAGACACAGTACATGTAATTGTCAAGTTATTGTTTTTTTTTTAATTTTATTGGTCTGTTTATAATACAAATTTGTTTTTCAGTGGATGAACGGATTTTCATGTGGTATATGTAATTTGTAAACTGACATGATCGAAATGATTTTTAGATATAGCTTTTTGAGATTTGTCTAGGCGTTCAAGGACATTAGCTTATTTGCAGCTCATTGGTAAGCATCGGAATGGATCTTATATGCACTTTGGGAATTCAATTTGAACATATGTGAGACCTTAAAGATAAAACACTAACGATAGCAGGTACAACTGAGCTGGTCTGATGATGGAGGTCGAAGATAGGAAACGTAACCCTGGAATGCTCTCTGGCAAACCCATCGAGTTTGGACTCATTAGATTTGTTCTTATTATTCTTAACTAGATTTGTTTACATTTTTTGGTGAAGACAACTTGATGACCAGGACCAGATGAATTAACTCTGAGGTGACTAACGGATCATAGTTAAAAATGTTTTAAGTCGTATAAAGTTTTGCAATCTTCGCAGT
>NJDD01003784.1:80442-97918 GCA_002245505.1 Calephelis nemesis | reverse complement strand
ACAGTCTGCTTAGTGGGTGTTTCCTTCCGAAGAGTTGCCAACTAAAGTGAAGAGAGGTCGAAGTGTTGGAAAAAAGATGGTGGCCTCGTTCTTCGGAAAGACAGGTTAATACGCGACAGTTGTCTTAGAGGATCAGAAAACGGTTAATGCAGAGTGGTAAACTAACAACTGTTTGCCACTTGTCTTGGAAAAAGTTCGAGAGAAACGACCTCGCAGCAGGATGATCCTCCTTCATCACGACAATGCCTCGTCGCACACCGCCAGGCAAACGATCGACTATTTAGCGACCTCAGACGTTGAATTACTGGGTCATCCAACGTATAGCCCCGACCTCGCACCCTGCGATTTTTATTTATTCCCGAAAATAAAAGAAAAACTTCGAGGAAAACATTTCAAAACGCCGTCGAAGAGACCCCTAAGGCCGAGTGGTCAAGGTGCTTTTCTCAATGGTTCCATCGAATGCAGCGATGTATTGATGTAAATGGACGCTATTTTGAAAAGTTATAATAAAATTAATAACTTGCTAGAATGCTTAGTTTTTGATTTTCTAAGAACTTTCAGTTTGACCCTCATATCGCGAATGGACAAATAGTTAGAAAGAGGTGGCCAAGGATTTTGTTGAAAGATGTATAGTGATATAAAGATGTATATATATATTATAACTTTCATAAAATGTAATTTTTAAGTTTTGACCGCACAGCAATATTATCCAGGATTAACGTATTCGCTAGCTGTTTGATTAAGGGACGTTTACATGACATTGGAGTTCATTTGCGACAGGGACAAGCATTTGCGCAATGAATTGATATGTCTGTATTTATGTGACTTAGAAATTATGTTTCCGCACACACACACACCCACGCGCGTACCCACGCGCACACACCCACCCCTACACATACAACACACACATGGCTTTCCCCCAATGCTTCGCTATATTACATCTTTATAAATTGTAGTCTATGTGTTATTATTCTTATTGTTTTTATGTGTGATAAGATAGCTAAAAAACGCACTGCTCTCCTGATGCTAAGAGATAGCCATAAACTAAGTGCAAGTCTACCGAGTAACCGCCTCGATGGTCGAGTGGCTAGCGTACACGCCTAACTACAATTGCGAGGCTCGGGTTCGATTCCTGACGAGGTCAGGCATTTATGTGATGAACATTTAGATGCCTACATTTCCGGGTCTGGGTGCTTATTAAATTTATTCCGGTATCTATTTAAGTATTTTAGAATCGTTGACTAACATCCATAAGACAAGCATATAATTTACTTACTTTAGGGTTAGATTCAAGTTGTGTAACCTGTCTAAAGATATTTATTTATTTAACGTGTCCTCTTAATTGGAACATTACAATGTCATTATAGCGGCAGAAATTTGTAAGTTGGTTGATCTCTACCCAAACGACACTTCTTGCAGCACGGCACTCTCTAGAGTGGTTTTGTTGGTAACGATACGTTTAACTTTTGCTCGCCTTTCGCAAGCTGCCAGACTGGAACACCGAAGGTGATTCGGACATAACGTAACATAACTACATAGGGGATTCGGACCAGCCTGAGGAATAAAGGGGAAGTTTTTTATGTAACATTATTTTGATATCCACTTTCGTATGAGATTAAGGATAAGAAGACTGTAGTTTAATTATGCTTATTAGATTAATTCCCTATTTTTATTCGGATACAAGGCCTTCGTGTAATCAGCCGCTGGATATCTGGTGTGTTATGTACATAAAACATAAAAATTTATGATCAAAACATAAATGCAAATAAAAACAGACACGACTAAAGTAATGACAAAATTATACTGAAATATAACAGATTTACGATAACATTGTTTTGTAAAAATACAGGTTGACTAATTTACATGGATGTCTTTTGATAGCATTTGTATAAAAACAAGCAGACATTTTTCGCCATGTTGGTCCGGGCTCCTTTGCAGAATAGATCATCTGTCTGCCTGCCAGGAAGCTCGTAAAAGGCGAGCTTAGGCTTACCGTCACTAAGAGTTTCGCAGCGACTCGCCCGGATTGGTAACACCACTTTACCTATTCCTACCGCCTTATGGTGGTAGGAATAGGTAAAGTGCTAATGTAAGGTAGCCAGTAAACTTACTTTTGCTCGAGGTCTAACATCCCGGCCTTAGGTTGGCTACGCACCATTACCACCTAGGCGGCATGGATTTATTACTATCAGGAAATCCATCTGCTTGTTTGCCTTCCATTATCATAAAAAAAACATGTTTGCTGACGATAACTAATGATTTTAAAATCACAAAGATAGTTCAAACAGCAATTCTGAAACTCATTTACTCAGGTTCTGTTAGTTTTTGGTTGGCATGGTGTTTGCACGTCGCACTAAAATTATAATAATTTTCAATCTCATTTTTTTTAACTAACTAGCAAATGAGATACGAAAGTTTCATGAATAACTAGCCTACTTGATGAACTTCGTGTCGTTTGATATTACTAACAGCAACTGAGTCCGTTTAAAATGATAATGAATGTGTTTTTTCTCTTCCTGAACATAAAAAAAAGAGGGAAATTGATACATCCGTTCAGGCATGTTGCGATGACCACGCGAAAAGAGGTTTCATTTTTATATACGGGGTTACATCTAATGCACTAGCCAAATTTTGAACAATGGTTTCGAATCGATAACACTTTCGATTTAAGAAAAAACTGAAAATTAGGAAAAAACGATTTTTCATATAAAAAGCATAAAACTGGTTCCCACCGACCGCCGTTGCATTCGCAGGCTTACGACGTCATGATTCGTACTAGCTACGACGTAGCGTGACAAGTGCAGCATTTTAAATGAATGTTTATAAAAGTAAATGATACAGTTTGGCAATAATTTAAAAAAATCCATTATAAACTAAAACCCCCTTACATTAAAATTTGGCTGCTTCTGTTAAAAGTTACCCTGTATGTATGTATAGATTATAAATGAGATAAATTGTCTTTTTCTTCTCTTATAAAGGATTGGATGCCAATAAAATGTATATATTTATTTCTAGTCAACCTGTATCAACATATAGCAATTAAAAGATCATTTCGATTTATCTATCCATTTAAATTTTAAAAGGAATTCAAAATTACACAACCGACTAGATAACATTAAATTACTTTTAGATTGGATAACTCTACAGATCAAACAAACACATAAAAAATTTACAGTTTATATTATATCCTGCGAGTATTATTCCTAGTTAATACATGTCATGAGTATGAAATTATTTTTTTTGAAGCTTAGAAAACTACGATCTTTATTGGTATCTATTAAATAATTGTTTTCTTCAAAACAGTTCAGATATTTGAAACGATCGAACAATATACAGTATTGTATGTGTTTATCTGACTAATCAAGTATAACTAATGTCTGCATTGACGTAAAATATTTTATAATCATGTTAAGGCGATGGCCATCTCTTATTCCAGAAATTATTTGCATTTTTAATACTACCTCTTCTTTAAACTTAATCAAGGTATACACTTTATATTTGATATCCATCGTCGGCACTTGGTAAAACTTCTAAATATTCATACTTTTAAATAAAGAAACACTTGATACAATACAATACAATATAAAACAGTACATGTGTTTCTTTGTTTAAAAATATGAGTATACACTTTGATACATTACAAGAAATTTATGTTGTTCTTAAAATATCAGCCAGGTATGGACAAAAACAGAATGGCACAGTGCCTAAAAAACAGACAGGTTTTTTGCAATGGAAAAATATCAGATGATGTCATTAACAGGTCTCGGCGGCAAAACATTTGTATACCGCATCCTTAAAATCAAAATTCGCAAGTTTTTGTTCCAATTCGTACTTATATTTAGATGTATGGTCCGGCCCGTGTTGGTCCGGGCTCCTTTTTTTAGGCTTATCATCACTAACACCGTGACATCTGACTAGGTGATAGAGTTTAACAGCTACTCACCCGGATTGGTACCACCGCCTTACCTATTCCTGTCTCCATAACGTCATGATGTGTTCCGTTTAGGAGGGTAAGGTAGCCAGTAAACTTACTTTTGCTCGAGGCCTAACATCCCCGGCCTCAGGTTGGCAACGCACCATTACCACCTTTGGTGTCTCTAGGCGGCGTGAGTTTCTTACCATCAGGAAATCCGCCTGCTTTTTTGCCTCCCAATATCATAAAAAATATGTATGTTAAAAAATACTTACCAATCATCTATAGGAAGATTCAAAGTGATAGATCCTCGCAGTACGTCACCAAAACTCAAATAACCGAAGAATCCTAGAGTGCTGTAGAAAAATACGATAGCAGACATGGCGACCACCAACACACTAGGGCAACCCAGGAAGTTTTGTGGTTTCTTCATAGCGTTTTCTACGGGCATCACTACACCGATGCCTTCCATTGCAAATATTACAGTCCTAAAAATTAAAAAAATAGCTAATAAGCAAATGGGATAAGAAAAAGTCGCTTCCCCTGTCCCTATATTCTTTTGTAAGCTTAAATCTTTAAAACTACGAAACGGATTTTAAAGCGCTTTTTAATAGATAAAGTGATTAAAGAGGAAGGTTTATATTATATATATTTTTATACCCATGCGAAGCCGAAGCGGGCCGCTAGTATTACAATCATTATCATTTTGTAAAGGGTTGCATCTAATTTAATCTACAGGGTTCTGTTAATAAACTATTCATTCGTTTTCATAGAACGTCTTAGCTGAAATGAAGAGTCTAACCACTGCATTTACGCATACGAGCACATTTATAGAACGTACACAATTCTTTTTAGTATCTTCACGCCCATATCCGCGAAGAGGTAGGACGAGGCACAACCAGGGCACCCATGACTAGCCGAAGACACTAAGTCCCACAATATGATAGGTGGCAAGCCTATCGCCAACCGGGCACATATCCAATCCCGAGCAACCTTTTTCTTTTATTCGAAAATTGGAAAAACCCAATTTTCTTTTTGTTGCCCGACCCGGGATTCGAACCCGGGACCTTATGCAGTCAAGTCCAACAACTAAACTGCTAGACCACAGAAGCGACACAATTATTAAATTGAACAATCAATTACCTGTTTTAATTACATTTCTACGAAGTGTTCTGATTTGTTGATCAACTAGTTTGGAAATTGTCCGAAAGCGAGACAGAGCAGATGTCTTGTCTTGTTCCGTACATGTGACAGAATATAAACAAAGAGCATTGCGAATGTCAACATGCACAAGTTGTGTTAACTATCTCTCCAAATAATAATAAATAAATAATAATAAATAAAAAAATATCCCTGGGCCCAAAGTAAGCAAATTATAATTATGCTTGTGTTAAGGGTGTTAGTCAACGGTTCTAATACATAGAAATACTTAAATAGAAACTAGTACATATTTAATAAATACCCAGACACGGAAATGCAGGCATCTAAATGTTTATCACACAAATGCCTGATCCCGTCGGGAATCGAACTCGAGCCTCGCGGTTGGTCGATGTAGGTAGGCGTGTACGCTAGCCACTCGCCCAACGAGGCGCTCATGTTTTTAATATTCGACTAACATATACATGTATATAAACTAACTAGCTAAGCAGGCAGACGTTGTTTTTGTCATATCTATGAATATTGTTTTTTATATGTCGTTGTTTGAGTTTAGGCGTGATGCGATGACCAAGGGGGGATTAATTAAAGTACATCAATGCATATTAAGAAAAAATCTTACTTTTTTTAACCTTTATCCATATATTAAAACGCGATGCCAAAACTTTGGACCCCTTTTTACGAAAATTGCGGAGACGCAGGAGCGTAAAATTCGGCACATTAATAGTTTATATGTAGAAGAAGTGCCAAACGCTAATATTTTTTAAACAATAATGCTTATAATAATTCATTTCAATATAGGTTAGTAGTAAGTTAAAATGTCGATATAAAATGGCCAATGAGTCAAACTGTCATTGCAAAGTCTTGATAAAACAAAATATAATAAATTAACTTTCAATGTCACCCCTTCAAGGTAAACATGACGCTATAAATGTTAATAAACTGAATAAACTGAAAATGCAAATGGAAAATAACGTTCCCAGCTAAAAAACTAACTTTAGTATGATTTATTGTATTGTAATGAAACATGGTTAACAAAAGTAAAATATTGATAATATAACTTGGCAGTTCCAAAAGCAGTTTTTTTGTTTGTTCGCATGTTCTCTTGATATTTCAATATATTAACAAAATATTAGTATAATTTTATAATTTAGTGCTGTATCTACAAAGAGCAAAATAAATTTTTCGCCAATATTTTTGCAACAAGTTATGAAGACGAATGCGTTTATAATAAGAAGTTCAGAATCATCAATCTTTATATATAAAAAAATCAATGCCACTTTTCGTTGTACTTTTATAACTCAAGAACGGGCTAACCTATCCAAACCAAATGTATGGCTTTGTTCGGAATATTTAGTAAATGGTTCATGTGAAGTTTGCATAAAATCGATAAAGCAGTTCTTTATTTATCTACATTTTTTGTAACAGATGAATGCAATAAATGTCGGATCGTTTTGTTAATGGGTAGGTATTTCATATTTAAACTTTTTTTAAATGTATTTTTTATTTTTTTGTTTTGTTGCGTATTATTGTATTATTGTATATAGTGTTATAATAGTGTATTAGTATTATTGTATTCTCTTTGATTCATGCCGTCATATTCGTAGCGAAGCATGTACCGGGCCGCTAGTGTGATATAAAATTAAATATATCTCAACAAATACTTACGATATGAAAGCGGGATATCTCGCTGGATCACCAATTGCATTTCTATCGGCTAAATTGATTTCAGTTCCAAAGATATAATAAAGGCAAATAAGATAGGTCAGTACAAGGAACAAATTTGCAAGTATTGAAAAAAGGGCCAGCCATTTTAAATACTTGACTTGGCACAGCAGACAGAGAGGTGCTAATGTTATCACACAATAATATTCTACGGCTAGATCAACCCCTGGTACGTATTTATCAACCAACTGAAACAAAAAGAAAATCATTAGAAATAGACGAAGAACAAACCGCAATAGTCAAAAGGCAAATTCCAACTATGTAATAGAATGCTAATGAAACACTTGATTTTTTTTACATCTTCATGGACTTCAACATGAATGTCGACTTAGTGAACTTTGGTCACTCTTGCAATTCATACTCTCTGCCTAAAATGCAGGATGCTTGACGTGAAAATGTACATAATATATACTAAAAATGTATTTTGCTATTTTTTTTTTAAATTACCTTATTTTTTCAAATATTCTCAATGTACAAAGTTCACTCTTCTGCAGTTTTCTTATAATAGAGTATAAGACAACGGGTGGAGTAAATACATTTTTTAATTTGTCTAACAATTAGTAGTGGTTGTTATTTATACAAGCTAGCAGGAAAAAGTAAACAGGTAATAATGTGACAGATGTGTAAGGGTCTCAGCACACATATTCATATCAACTCGGAAATCGTCACGGTATCACCTCGAGCCGTTCTTTATTGTTTGTATGAAACTCCATACTGCAACGCACACTAATCGGACTCATAACGTAAACGCGCGCCTCGGAACAGGCTTACGGGCGACGAGCCGTAAGCTCGGTGTCGTTTAGCCGTAGCCGAATAGATTAACAGGATCTGCTGATACTGTTTAGTTACGTGCCGTATGCACGTATATGCCGTATGTTACGTGCATACGTTAAGTTGACGCCTGGTTAACGGCGAGGCGAAAGGCGATACGGTGACGATCCCTTTCCGAGCTGATATGTGTGCTGAGACCTTTAGAGTGACGTGAAGAAAACTGTTGATGTTACTGCAATTGCTGAACAGTGTGCGACTCATATGTTAGTTAGAGACATCATAATATTTATTCTAGTGCAGAAAATTATTTGAAGGCCATTAAAATACTAAATTATTTGTAGGTATTTATAGATAAAATTAAAGGTGAAAAGGAAGATATATCGTTGTAACTAGTTTAAGGTTGCAAAATATTTCGTTTTCTTGTTTTAATGCAACATAAAGAATTAAGTCGTCATAAGTATCAATAAATAAGGAAAACATTAGAATAATAAAGTTATCGTATAAGAATACCTGTTTAATGGAGTCCGAAATTAAGACAGTGTAAATGCAGCAGACACCTATATATGTTGCAAGCAATGAGAACTCGGCAAATCCACTGTAAAATAGAAAATTAGTTTTAATTTATATAGGTATTGTCATTTCGGAGAAAAAGGTATCCAATGTTCACTTACGGCCAATATTAATAATCAATCCTAATCCAAAACTCGCTGTCCAAGATTGATATTTTAATCCATTTTTATGTTATCGCTTGCCAGTAACATATCTGTGGACTGGATAGATGTGGCAATTAGGTATGGGATAGGCCGGCGGATACGCAGCTATCTAGATTGCTTGAAATCCATTAGATTGAGATACATTATTGACATTGGCCGTAAAGCTGTGTGTAAGTCCGATTCACCAATGAAGGATTAAGCAATTACAATTAGGAATGAAAATTGAGAGTAGCAAGTAATATTTGACTGCCAAAAGGTACACTGTTACCTTATTGTTATTATGTGTTTGAATGACACAGTTGTAAAGGTTGTTATGTAATTTGTTGTACCTTTTATTTAAGTTAAAATTAGATTGTAATTTGTATTTTTAAGCTAGATTATATTGTAAATATTATTATTGAAAAAAGACGAGCCCGCTGAGTTTCTTTCGCCGGATCTTCTCAGTGTGAGGCCGCAATTCCGATCCGGTGGTAGTTTAAATAAATGTCGACGCGCACAAATACCACTTGTATGGTTCATGTGAAAAAAGAATATTCTGATTCTGATTCTGATTCTGTTTGTTTATTTGCATTTGCAAGAAGTATCTTGAGGTAACTACATAGTATTGATGATGCTGAACCTAAATAAGTGAAAAACATATCATTGAAATTGTTATTTATTTGCGATTTGTATCATAATAACGTACGCACGTCGAATTCATCGATATCGTGCGTTTATATCACTAAATAGTATATAACAAAGTCTATCCCTGTATCTCTTTGTATGCTTAAATCTTTAAAACTGCGTAACGGATTTTAATGCGATATTTTTTAATAGATAAAGTGATTGTAGACGAAGGTTTGTATGTATATTTATACCCGAGTGAAGCCAGGTTGGGTCGCTAGTGTAGAATATATTGATAATCTAAGTTAGCATGGAGGGCTAGTGACATCACTTAGTGATTTTTTATTTATTAATTTTTTTTTCATTAAATATTGCAATGTTCAAATAATCAGAAAATTACGTCTTGACTAAAAATTTAGTAAGATATATAGCATGTGCAGAAGTTGGGTTGCTTGTTATTTACCCGGTACTAGATATAACAAGCTAATTTAATGGGATCGGATGTTAGAACAAATCTTAATTAAAATATGCGTTGTTTTATAGTATGATAAAGGATCGTCTCCAAAAAACCAGAATAAAAAAAAGATTAAAAAAAAAAAAATATTCTGTCCACGCGTTTTTAGGCAACCCATTTTGACATGTTGTAAAATATGTTTGATTCCTTGTCAACTCGGTATAGGTGTTGTTGGTTTAGATTTTATATTCTAAAATAAGGTATGAAAGAACCTTGGGTTCTACAAAATATATTTTATTTATGATTTATGAATATGTTTGTCAGAGATTTTCGCAAGGACCACTTAAACTTAAAAGGAAACAGGGGCCCTACCATGAACGCTTAAAGCAGTATTATTTCCATCTTGCTAAATGTCTGCCTTTATATGCAACTTTATGGTATACGTCATAAGGTTGTCTTTCTCGACTGGCAATTAGTATTGTTGAAATAGTACTGTTTTAAGAGCTTATGGTAACCCCCCAGATGTGGACTATGTACTTTAGCTTTAGTTTTTTAGATGTAACATATCTTCAGAAATTGCAAACATACCTTTGTAGTAACTATTTTTTACTAGTGCTATGAAAGATATATATTAATTGTAGCTGAAAAACTTTAGCTGTGTTTTATGACATCCAGACGCTTACTACTATCTTGCTGTTCTGTCACCTTCTGTCTTGTCAACCCTAATCGAATCTTGCTACGGAACCCATTATAGGCGAGTTCGATTCGCACAAGGCCACTTTTTATATCACCATGTCTCCACGTGATGTTATTGTTTTATTGTATTTAAGCATTAGATAAAAATACGTAAAACACAAATATTTTACACTATCAGCTTCACGTAGCTTCGCCTGCGTATCTTGGCTTTTACTTCACCGATTTTAATGAAACAAATCCTATGTCACTCATGGATAATGTAGCATTCTAAAAGGTTAAAGAATTTTTGAAATCGGTCCAGTAGTTTCAGAGCCTATTCATTTCAAACAAACAAACAAAAAATCAAATCTTTCCTCTTTATAATATTAGTATAGAAGTATAGATAGTAATATATGTGGATTACATAATAATCATATGATCTAAAAAGTGGCCAAGCGCCACTCTTGAGATCATGATATCCCCGCGTCACTTTATTGTTTTATTGTATTAGATAAAAATATTTTACAGAGTTATATATGTGGATTACTGCACGAATAATGGAATGGCTACGCTCGAAAGCTAATTGTTTTAATGTTTATTTAGTAATCAACCGATAGAAAATTGGCGTGAAAATAAGTGGAATTTTTAACACTACTGTAGATAAAGGTGACAGTGACCTTGCTGATGATTTACGGCACCACTTAAGTAAACTTAGCTAGGTGAGGTGACAATTGTAAATAAAGATGTATACACTTTAAAACCTTGAATTCACATAAATTTTATTTTTAAATTTTTTTTATTACCCCTGTGGTCTTGTGGTTCAGTTGTTAGACTTGACTGCATGAGGTCCCGGGTTCGAATCCCGGGTCGGGCAACATAAACAAAATTGGGTTTTTCCAATTTTCTAATTAAAACAATGTTGTTTGGGATTGAATATGTGTCCGGTTGGCGATAGGCTTGCCAGCTATCATATTGTGAGACTAAGTATCTTCGGCTAGTCGTGGGTGCCCTAGTTGTACCTTTGCCTATTTCTTCGGGGATATGGGCGTGAAGATACTTTTTTTAGTCAGCAAACAAGCGCACGGGTCTGATGGTAAGAGGCCACCGTGGTCTATTGACACCATAGATCTTATAGATGCGTTGCTGTCCTACTTCCGAAATATTTGGGTTATTGTGCAAGTCTATTGGCTACCCTACCTTCCAGACCGGAACATGACGGAGTCATTGCGGCAGGAATATGTAAGGCGGTGGATCCCTGATGATGATGGGAAAGTTGCTGTCTTGTTGGTACTGACCTATATTTTAACCAGTGCTTCGCTGAGAGGCAGATGGTCTACTCTACTTATCGGATCTAGACCAACGCGGGAAGGAGAAATCAGAAAATTGTATATTATAAGTATGTTCGCCCCCTTTTAACATACGAAAAGGTACTAATCAAGGTAAAGACAATTTGAATTTCACTGTTATCTTGTTTTTTCTTCCGTTTTACCTTCACTTAATTGACATTGTTTTTAATCAAGACTACATCAGCAACTGACGTAGTTTAACCTCGTAAGTCCCACCGCCACTGTATGAGGACACAATCGATTTGGGGCTTGCAACCTAATTCTTGTATATATATTAATACGTGATGACAAAACTTTGGACATAAAATTTGGCCACTTATAGTTTATGCGTAGGAGAAGTTCTGCAGTAATATTTTTCAATAATAATGCTTACAAAGTACATTAAATCAATAAATAAAACATTACCCACACTACCATGCATTTGACACACACAAACAAATATGTTGATGATAACGATAAAAGATCACAGATGGCGCACTAATAAGTTTGGAAACAAAGTAGTGGGTCTTGAGAAATGAAGATGGCGTTCTTATCAACAAGATATTAAAATTTTTAATTTTGGACCCCTTTTACGAAAATTGCGCGAGCGCAGGAGCATAAAATTTGGGACATTTATAGTTCATGTGGAGAAGTACCGAACGCTAATTTTTTTCAATAATAATGCTTTAAGTAAGTACATTAAATCAATAAATAAAACATTACCTACACTACCAAGCATTTGACACACACAAACACATATATTGATCATAACGATAAAAGATCACAGAAAAAAAAGTTTGGAAACAAACTAGTTGGTCTTGATAAATGAAGATGGCGTTCTTATTATCAAGATGTTAAGATTTATTATGGTCGGATTTCAATCAACGGCGACCACTAGTGTTGATTATATCCTAAATGGTTGAAACCCAAGCACATTTCAAAGTTTTTATATCGAAAGAAAACGGACCAGAACGCGACCCCCGGACGTCATTGTTGGTTAGTTTTTTTGTTAGTGAACAAAATCAATTAAATACAATTAGTATTTTATACTATATTACAGTACTAACGATTAAAGCAATTCGTGCAAAATTATTCCTTATCTATACCAAAATATCAAGCTTCCATTTCAGTCAGAACTCCCGGAGTACAACTCCTTTTTTTCAATAGGTACATTTTCTTAGACATACTATTTTTTGGGTAATTGTTTCTTACATTTAATCTCAACCCACTTGTTAATAAAGCGAGGTAGTACTACAATAAGTTAGAAAGTATCTATTCGCCTGTTTTGTCTAAACTGTATTAGTTCAGATATTAGGATTCGAATTTAAGGCCCCATACTTAGTCAGCCAGAAGAGCCAATCGCCGCACTCCCCCGTTCCATGAATGAAATATTGCGCTCTAAAGTAAACGTCTTAAGCGACAAATCACTATTTTTGACACTATAAAAGAAGTATAAAAACTGAAACACTTATCTTTTAGGTATAGTACTTATCTATGTTTATGCTAATTCTGGTGTCGATATTTTCATAATTGAAGTAGACAGTTAGGTTTTGTTGTCAAAAAAGGGTTAACTTTTGATTTTTTCTATCGAGTAAAGTGAAATAAATCGTGTTTTGGAAACACTTGTCTTATAAAGCGTATTCATGTTAATCTTGCGTATTTTTGTCACTAATATCCATGATTGCTTTGTATTAAAAAAAAACATTATACTGCTTACGTATTTTAGCATACATGGAACCTTAAAGCCCGGTGAAGTTGTAAAAACCGCGCGGTTGGCTACTCATTAGTCATTTCAAAAAAAAAAACGAAGTGCTAGTGTTAGTAACACATCTTACTTAGCGTTCTTAGTTCTTATGTTATAGGTATTAATTATTCATGTGTTTAAAAGCGGAAGAATACTCACTCTCATGCAAGGATGATCACTTACTCATGCGCTGACTAAACATAATTAGTAAAAACATTAGTAAATCTATAAATAACAAATGTAGCGAAGATATGATTTATGAGAAGAACCATAGAATTATTTTGTGACAGGAACATAGCGAATTAGGACAAAATTAGACTCTTTTGCTTGAAGATAAATTTAGACTCGCTTTGCATAATTCTGTGCTTATCAAAACGTTATTGTATGAAAGTGAGAGTTGGGTATGTCAAAAAAGCATGAAAGTAGGATAGATGCGGTCGAAATGAAAGCGCTACGGAAAATCTGTTGAGTAATGCTCGCTGACCACGTTCGTAACAGTGAGATCCGAGAAAGAGTTGGATTGAAAGAAAGTGTTGGTGTTTAAAAAAAAGTATCTTCACGCCCATATCCCTGAAGTGGTAGGCAGAGGCACAACCAGGGCACCCACGACTAGCTGAAGATACTAATTCCGATAATGTGATAGGTGGCAAACCTATCGCCAACCGGGCACGTTTCCAATCCCAACCAACATTTTTTTTATTAGAAATTGGAAAAATCGACTTTTATTTTTGTTGGCGGACCTGGGATTCGAACCCGAGACCTCATGCAGTCAAGTCCAACCCCAGGACCGCTCGACCACAGAGCCGACAAATTGGTGTTAAAATGCGAAAAGGCAAGCATGCATGCATGGTTCGGTCATGTAGAGAGAATGACAGATGAAAGATTAACAAAGCAGATATACAATGCGAATGTGGATGGATGTAGGTACCCGGGGAGACCAAGGTTGACATTCCACGATCAGATTATTATCCGAGGGTGGTGTCAAGAGTCTCCTGAATCGCCGTGTTTGTATGAAAACGGTAATGAATGTGAAGGAAGCCAGACAGGTTTATCAGGATCTTGAGGTCTGGCACTCGATACTCTCTGCCCACTCTGTAAAGGACTTAGTGTGAAGACATGCATGTATGTATGTTAATTTTTGTAATTCTTCTTATTTCAACAATTTTTGAGAGCAAAATAGAAGTGCTCATTCTATATTTATTTTTAAAACTTGAGGGAAAACGGTGACAGCAACTAGTCTCGTTAAATAACTAACATTATGTCATACCTGGCAAAACTTGCGAACGGGCGAACTCGTTTAGGTCCATTGCGAAATGCTGACTTGCATGTTTCTGCATATCCGAGTTGAGGTGTTTGCTCCAATTTGCAGCACTCGATGGATGTTTTTACCTAATAATTAGTCTCAGTGTCAAATATGCATTACAGTAGTACCAATTCGTCAAGCTTCGGAAATCCGAATGTATTTGAAAGATATCTATATAGAATTGTTATTACACATAACTAATAATTTCGCTTAAATTTGGATTAGGTCAGCCAATTTAAAAATAAAAGTATAAAGTACTTTTTGCTCTTTTTACAATTTATAAAATATGCTTTTCAGTAGTACAATGTACATTATGCGCTTCGGCTATATTCGTCAAGCTTCGGAAATCGGAATGTATTTTAAAGATATATATATATAGAGTTGTTATTAGTCATAACTAATCATTTCGCTTAAATTTAGATTAGGGCAGCCAATTTAAAATAAAAGTATAAATTGTAAGAAAAGTAAAAAGTGTACAGCTGAAGCGCATTATTTAAATATTATTACGTTTTTTACTTATTTTATGATCTCATGTTTATTATCAATATTATTTTTCTTTAGTAGGCTTAGTGTGATACAAAGTACACTTTATGTGTATTGTATACATTTCATTCTATCCTTGACGCTTGGTGACTAATCACTACAAAGTATAAAACTAAGTCGCTTCTTCTGTTTCTATGTCCCTTTGCATGCATCTTTAAAACTACACAACATATTTTGATGCGGTTTTTTCAATAGATAAAGTGATTAAAGAGAAGGTTTATACGTATATTTTATACCCGTGCGAAGCCGGGGCGGGGCGCTAGTATTAGAACAAAATTGTTTTTGTTGTTGTTGTTTATTACCTGTTTAACCGAATTAAAAAGGACGTAAATTCTGAAAGAAATGCTTAATTTCTGAACCGAATTTACTTTTTTCGTTATTTGCAAGGTGGTTCTGTCGCTACCAAGTCTATCTGATGACTTAAATCCAAGGAAATAAGAAAAATATCAATCTTTTATGCACGTATATGGCATTAGGTATGAGATAAAATAAACTCCGCTTAAATATATATTATATTTTACAACATTTTCTATATTACTTTGATAATAAACTAATTTATCGTATAATAATTTAAGCGTTTATTATTATTATAAACGCTTAAATTATTATGACTTGACTCGGCTGTTCAATGCACTTTCTGTAAAGATTTACGTTTACGAGTATATCCTGTAAAGATACTGGAACTCTGCGGTTGTCTATTTCCGACAGTTATAATTATTTATTAGCATTTCAGTTGTATGTTTGTGTTTTACATAACATAATGCACCTATAGGTTTATCTATATACAAATAATTGTTTTATTGCTAGACCTACTATTATTTTGGTTTACAAATATTAATTTAAAATAAATCCAAGGAAAATTTATGAAGTTATTTTTGTTTTATTTTCTTATGTTGTACAATTAGCAAACGAAGTATCTGATCATCTTCAACATTGCTCTTGCATACTACATAGTCGAGATGTTAATATTTTAATGGGATTTACTAAGACTAAGGGAAACAAACAGATTCTCTAAGGGTAAGATGTAGGTATCAATCATAAATAGTAAGAGTACCGAATACTTTATCTTATCTATAGGTATATATAAAAATCAATTGCTGTTCGTTAGTCTCGCTAAAATTCGGGAACGGCTAAACCGATTTCGCTAATTTTGGTTTTCAATTATTTGTTTAAGTCCAGGGAAGGTTTAAAAGATAAGAAAAAGGAAAAAGCTTGCGAGAAAACTAAGAAAAACAACATTTTACTTTTTCCCATACAAACTTAACGGGTGAAACGAAGTTCGCCGGGACAGCTAGTAAACCATAAAAATTGGTGGCAAGCCAATTTAATACTTACTTAAATATAATTATTACTTTAAGGCTTGAGACCTACTTCAAACATATTAGTAATTTGCACATATAAATAAAGGGTAGTAGATATTTAATAAATACTCGTATTAAATCTTGATTGTTTTTTACTTTTTAATTCCGAAGTCTGCTTTTATTAACGTAGTTATTTTTATTCAATACATTTTATTTTAGTGCTGATATTATTTATTTTAATAAAAATAAACGTCGGGATATGTGAAAACAGATGAAAAATGCTCATGAAATAAAAACTAACATGCTTACCTACTTTAATTTTTTATGGGACCAATTCAAAGCTATTCCGCATCGAACAAAAAAATAATTTCGTAAATCGGTTCAGAAACCTCGGAGAAATCGGTGTACCTACGTAAAAAAATATACTGGCTCAATTGAGAACCTCCTCGTTTTTTTAACTCGGTTAAAAATAGAAAATTAGCTAGCACTGAAGCTATTTTTTATGATTTCGTAAGGCAGTTTGTTGTGTTCTTGTTGTAGTAATATAAGTAAAACCAATTACGAACTTACTATCAAAAACGTAGTAATACATTTACCACAACCAGTAATCCTTGTTATGTTTATCGTGATATCAGACAATCAAGGGCAATAAAGTTTCAACATGTTTTTGAAACGTTTAATTTTTTAATTAGAGAATTTATTTAGTTAATTATTTTAACCCTACAAGGCACTGTTACGAATGTGCATATAAAACATTATTTTGAACATAACCAGTTGACAACTAGGTATATTATACCGTTTAAAAGAACTTATGTTTATCACGCGATCGCTTTCTCTGTTCAGAAAACCAACAAGAGCTTTTAGTTTTTAGCCCTCTTTTGGTAATGTTAGATGCTTATTACTATGTTTAAATGATATTTTTTATCATAGGTTTTGTCGTCTCTGTGGTCTAGTGGTTCAGGTGTTGGACTTGACTGCATGAGGTCCGGGTTCGAAAAAGAAAATGTGGTTTGTCTAAATTCTGATAAAAAAAATGTTGCTCGGGATTGGATATGTGCCCGGTTGGCGATATTTTTGCCACCTATCACATTGTGGGACTTAGTGTCTTCGGCTAGTCATGGGTGCCCGGGTTGTGCCTCTGCCTACGTTTTCGGGGATATGGGCGTGTAAAGACTCTTTTTTTAGGTATATGGTTTACAATGGATCTATGTTCACAAATTGGTTGATTATATAGATAAAATTCTTGATTAT
>NJDD01003784.1:56485-80361 GCA_002245505.1 Calephelis nemesis | reverse complement strand
GGTCCCCTAAAGTATAGGGGCTCTTGGTGAAATCGGGCATTAGTGTCTTCGGCTAGTCATGGGTGCCCGGGTTGTGCCTCTGCCGACGTTTTCGGGGCAATGGGCGTGAAAAGACTCTTTTTTCAGGTATATGGTTTACAATGGATCTATGTTCACAAATTGGTTGATTATATAGATAAAATTCTTGATTATGAGAATGTACACGTTGTTTGGAGTTAACACTTGTACTTATCCACTGTATACTTTATTTAACACTTTCTGTTACTTTCTAGCCAACCGGTTTCACTGTTTACAGCATCATCAGGGCTTTGAAACTAAAGATCTTTTTTGATTTAACGTTCAATATCTGTTTGGTTAGATGTTAGATGATTATGAGAATGACTTACTAAAATATGAATGCAATGGCCACAGAGAAATCCAACGATGAAGGTTCCAATCAAACCAATCCCCCATCCAGCATTACTAAAAGCGAGAGGACCCGCTAGGAGGCCGGATCCTAGTGAGGCCTTTATCAAATTTGCTGTAGCTCTGACATTTCTGGAAAATTAGAATAAACATTGTAGCAGAGTTTATACAATTAAATCAAATTCTAAATCCGTTATTACTAACGACTTAACCGATTTGGGTGAAAATTGGCAGGAAAGCGGCTTAGAACCAGGATTTTTATCCCGTTCAACTGTAAGGAAACTAGGAAAAATGATGTTTTAATTTTTCCATACAAACTGACTGGGTGGAACGAAGTTCGCCGGTACAGTTAGTATTCAATATGAGTACTTTGCTAGTGTAGCAGATTTGTCGCTACACTGCTATAGTGTGTAGCCCCGCGTGGACGTATGACACCGATTAGATATCTGGTCGTTTTCTAGCATAGTCCGGTGAAGTTATACAAACACAATAGCGTTCAAAAAATATTGTTTTCTGATTGATGTTAGTACTTTTCTTTTTTACATAAATTACGTGTCACGTTGTTTGTCCGCAATGGACTCCTAAACTACTTAACCGATTTCAATCAAATTTACACACCGTGTGCAGTTTGATCCAACTTGAAAGATAGGATAGCTTACATCTCAATTTATGATAAAAAAATACCATCCGAGGGAAGGCGGAATAGGCAGCAACTTTTTTATATACATATAAAACTCACTCATCGCCTCTGTGGTCTAGCGGTTCAGTTGTTGGACTTGACTGCATGAGATCCCGGGTTCGATTTCCGGGTCGGGCAACAAAAAAAAATTTTCGAATTTTCTAAAAACAAGTTGCTCGGGATAGGATATGTACCCGGTTGGCGATAGGCTTGCCACCTATCACATTGTGGGACTTAGTATCTTCGGCTAGTCGTGGGTGCCCTGGTTATGCCTCTGCCTACCTCTTTGGGGATATGGGCGTGAAGATACTTATAACGGCCAATATTAATAATCAATCCTTATCCAAAACTCGCTGTCCAAGATTGATATTTTGATCCATTTTTATGTTATCGCTTGCCAATAACATATCTGTGGACTGGATAAGTATGGCAATTAGGTATGGGATAGGCCGGCGGATACGCAGCTATCTAGATTGCTTGAAATCCATTAGATTGAGATACATTATTAATATTGGCCGTAAAACTCACAATACCACAATACGCTTCAATCTATATTGACCGTTTAACATTAATCAAGATTATGTAACTAAAGATACATGGATGGGGTATGAACGTGTTAATTTAGGTGCATAAAGAACTCGCAGTGGAATCTCAACCCAAGTTCTAATACAACTAAGAATTAATAATGCAGCTCAACATTTTATGCGAACTAGGTATTTGAAGTTACTTTTGACCCTTTTGTAAGTTAAGTAAATGTGAAGATTGGAAAGTTTAAAGTTGAAATAGGGATTTTGTAGGTATCTCGTAGATGTTAACTATTTTGTGATTTGTGTCTACTGCTGTAAAATAAATGGGTTATTTTATATTTTCTAAACTATAAATACATTAACAACGCTGTTTTATTAAAGTATTCAAATTAAATTGTGAGTTTTTCTGAAATTGTCAATAAATTTTCTAATAGTTTTACGCGATACAAGAATAGCTGTATCTATATATTAATACGTGATGCCAAAACTTTGGGCCCCTTTTTACGAAAATTTCGCGGACGCAGAAGCATAAAATTTGGCACACTTATAGTATATTGATGATAAAGATCACAGATGACGCACTAAAAATTTTGGAAACAAAGTAGTTGGTCTTAAGTAAAACAATGATGGCGTTCTTATCAACAAGATATTAAAATTTATGATGGTCGAATTTCTACCAACGGGCAACCACTAGTATTAAATTATTTTGTCCAGTTTATTATCAAGATGTAATATTTTTTGACGTTGTCAAGTGTTTTTTTTGAAATGGCTAATATGTAGCTAGCCTCGCCGTTTTTACAACTTCACCGGACTAGAAGTATATTTTTTTTTTGAATGACTAAATTGTTGCTAATCTCGCGATTTTATGCAACTTCACCGAGCTTTAAGAAGTGTATGTGTGGTTACCTACGTCGAATAAATAATATTTGACCTGTAAATTAGAGCCTAAATTAAAGCTATAATACTTTATTTCATAATTGCTCAACGGCTCATACAGTTATTGGTTTATTAGAGTTTTAATGTCTGCATTTTTATGACTGCGTGACCTACTCATTGATTTGTAGATGAAAATCCTAACCTACTTATAGATGACCTAGAAATTAGATATTTGGCATCAAGGTTGACTACTAGGCTTACTTATACAAAGAAAAATCCTTTTTTTTATTATAATGGAAGGCAAACAAGCAGATGAATTTCCTGATGGTAAGAAGTTCAAGCCGCCTAGAGACACCAAAGATGGTGCGTTGCCAACCTGAGGTCGGGATATTAGGCCTCAAACAAAAGTGAGTTAACCGGCTACCTTACTCTCCAAAATGGAACACGTCAACGGCAAGCATTGGACGTTATGACAGTAGGAATAAATAACGTGATGGTACCAATCCGGGAAAGTCGCTGCGAAACTCCACCACCTAGTAGGATGACACGGTGTTAGTGACGGTAAGCCTTTGCTCGCCTTTTACGAGCTGCCTGGCGTGAAGACAGATGGTCTATTCTACAAAGGAGCCCGGACCAACACGGGGAAATATGAGGGTGAAATCTTAAAACTGAACATTTTTAATGATTAGTTAAGACAATGTTGTGAAAATGGAGATATGAGTCCGCAAATATGCTTATAGATATATTAAAAGAACGAGCAATTCAATCTTATTTTAAGGCGCATATTAATGCATCTTGAAAAAAAAAGCACAAAAATTAAAGCTTAAAAGTGTTACCAAAGGAAAAAAGAGAAATAATAGACATTATTAATATAAATAAATAGTTACAATTTCTGTACAAAAAGTGATGTTATCGTAATGAAAATAAGAAACGATAGCCAAATTCAATATAAATTCGTATATTGTGGAAGTCACTAACAAAAAATTTAAATGTGCTCGTAGATATATGTTGTTATTCTTTACGTTTGGGTCTCGTGTAAAATGTTAAATTGTTAGAACAAAAACTTTAATCTCAAGATTTAACTTGAGTGTTTTTCATATAAATTATTAATATTTTAGTAGAGTTTTGTACACCAAGTCTACATATTCCATTTGTTGTTTTCTTTAAACGGGTTGGCTGGAAAAAAATTAATGTGTTAGAGATAAGCTCGCCCTTTGTACATACGTGCATTTTAGTCTTGCGTACAATAAAAAGTTAATAACAATAATATTAAAATAAGTCTGTGTTTCACATTTGTTTAATCAATATACGCAAAACTATAGCTCACCTGTTTGTCGATACTGTACGGCACTGTTACTATTTTAAAATTTAACTTGTTAAAAAATTTGCGAAATAAAATCGTAAGCTTAAATGTAATATTCTTGTTAACAAAATTTTAGATTTTTCTAAACTAGAATTGCCATACCAATATTTACTTTTTTCAAATGAAACTTCATTATCGACGAATGAGAGAAATTTGCTCTCACATTATCCTTCACAAATAAACTACTTCATGTTATAGCCGAAATTTTCTTCTCGGTGTCTCGAAGATCGAGTATTGCACCTCGCTTAGAGTGCAAAAAAAATGTATTTACTACGCTCTACGAAAAATTATGTCATTAAAAAGTTTTATTTTGTTGTGTGTACATACATACACATTTTTTTAAATAGTTGAATTGAGCGAAAACGCTCATTGTTAACAATAAATGCGGTTACAATTTCATATCATTTTATTGATAGAATAAATCATTTTTCATAAATAATACCAAATATAAAAATACGTAATATTAAAATGTTATCCCAAAGATACAAAAAAAAAGAAACAGATAACTGTAAAGAGGTACTTGTATAATTGCAGGGAAGTAAATGATACGCTTGTGCAATGAATGTTAGTTAAGGATACTGTCAATTAAAAGTAGTCGATAAATACTAAAACTAGTTTAATAAATACCAAAACCAGAAATACTGAGCCATCACTAAACTACTTTTCACTCACGGCTTTGCCCGCATACCAATTATTATTTTGTGATAAAATGTATCTTATATATATTATTCTGAAGCATAAACTATATTCCTGTAAAATTTCATCTGAATCCGTTCAGCAGTTTGTGCGTGAAAGAGTAACAAACATTCATCCATTCTCACAAACTTTTGCATTTACAATATAAATTATCGCATCTGTGGTCTAGCGGTTCAGTTGTTGGACTTGACTGCATGAGGTGCTGGGTTCGAATCCCGGGCAATCCCGTCCCGTCGGGCAACAAAAAGAAAATCGGGTATTTCCAATTTTGTAAAAAAAAAAAACATGTGCCCGGTTGGCGATATGCTTGCCACCTATCACATTGTGGGGCTTAGTGTCTTCGGCTAGACGTGGTTGCCCTGGTTATACCTCTGCATACCTCTTCGGGGATATAGGCGTGAAGATACTTTTTTTACTTTTTAAAAATTTGACGCTGATCAGAGACATTCAACATTGCCCTGGCTAAGATAAAGAATCACATTGTGGGATTAGTGTCTGCGGCTAGTCGTAGGTGTCATAGTTCTACCTCTGCCTACCCCTTTGAGGATATTGGCATACAGATACTTTTTTTATAGGAGGAACAGATGTTTGTACAAACTTTTATCCACCATTATAGTCTGGTTATATATACGACTTCTTATGAATGTAAATGTAATGAATAAGAAATCAGTATGAATATAACGAGCCATAATATTATAAACGTTAATAAAAATAGCCGACTGTAAATGTACGTCAAAAGAAGGAATAAACATATTTATTTATTTTGTTACTTTATTGCAAACAAAATTAACATTTAAACGTAATATTAACTAACACGTCTAATTGTATCGACCAGCGGCGATGCTCGGGTTCCATTTTCGACGGAGGCAGAAATTTGTGTGATGAATATAGTTTAATTTGTATTTCCAGGTATGTGTGTTTATAAAATTTTTACTGATATTTATATAAATATTAGTATCATTGACTAACATCTAGCATAGAATTTGCTTACTTTTCCAGTGTTATTTATATTAATTAATAAAAAGCAGAAATTCACAAAAAGCGAACTTCTCTATCTCTAAATCTAGTTATTTCTTGAAAAGATGAAGCTGTGAAAGTGAAATTGAAGCTATCGTTAACCAAAAAATGTTTCATAAAAAATCAACATAAATATGATACATGGTTAACGGTAACTGTCGCATAACCTTTTTAGAGCGGCTTAAGGACATCCAAACTTGCTTTTGATCCATCCAAAAAATTCACTGTCCTCTGATAAAATGTACGAAGAACCAACTTCTTTTTTGCGGTTTTCTAAAAGTTGTAGAACAAAAGTTGTTGCTTTTGATGTTTTAAAGCCACCATACAAAGGTTTTGTGTTAATTACAAATCACCCTTAATACGTAAACAATATACCTAAAAGGTCATCATCATTATAGAAAATATCTAGATACAAAGGTTTTTCGAACCGGACCGGTTTCGCTCGAGAGAGTTCATATGTGAGAGTTTTTTATGTGAGAGTTCACTGAACAACCACAGATGTTACAGGAGCGTTACTGGAATATGGGAAAGTTATTAAGGCGGCAGGAATAAGCTAGGGATTAGAATGGTGGTCTGAACTATGGATCCCAAACTTGGGAAAGTTGCTGCACAGCACTCTACCACCAGTGGCCTTGTTGGTAACCACCAACGTCCAACACCTTACCTATTTCGAAAATATAATAATGATAGTGTCATGTCTAGGTCTGGAGATTAGGCTAGCCGGTAGACTTGCACAATAGACCTAACACCGCTGCTACAGTAAAGCGGTTAATAATAATAATATCTTTATTGTACACAAAAAAAAACGTTAACACTAAGCACAAACATAAAGATAATACAGTACAATGGGCGAGCTTATCTCCAGCAACAGAGATTTCTACCAGCTGACCCGTGAGAAGGAAAAACAGTAACAAAATTAAACGTAGACTAGGTGTACATACATGATTTGTTGACTATGAAATATATACTTGAAAGAATACAAAATATCATCAAAATAAATAAATATATATACATGAACATAATATATATAATAAATATACCTATAGATAATGTAAACATATATAAGTATACATAATGATATACATAAATGGAAATACAAAGACAAAAAAACAAACGACGATTTAAAAAAAAATTAAGTTTGTGAGAGTAGTTTCTTAAACACATATAATGTTTCATTGGCACGAATTTTATCAGGTAAATCGTTCCACAGCTTAACAGCACGAACAGTGAATGACTAACAACAGGTAACTGTTTTATTGTGCAATAATGTGTAGATTTTCAGGAGTAAAGAAGGCTTCAAACTAAAAAATGAACACCATCTATCGGTATTACTGTGCGTAGTTGAGTGCAACGAGTTTCCTTAATATTTTATAATAAGTAGGTATAAATTATTAATAACAAACTTTAAAAATTTACCAACGAAAAAAAACCCCACAAATTTTGCATTGAAACAAAACCTATTAGTTGCAAAAGGAAAACAAATTCAAGGCATATTTATGTACGTAGGAGTGTGCACAGAGATTTAAGTCAAGGTAAGCATAGAAGTTCTAGCTAAAAAGCTTACCAATTACGGTTTAGTTTCGCATCGTACCTGCACCATGAAAAGTTATTTGCTTCACAATCCACTATAATAATAATCTGTATAGATTGTGAAAAATTTTTCTATGACCGTGATCACAAATCTCACTTAGTGACTCATCAACAGATAAAGTACTAACAGTGGGCATAAGTAGGTATACCTAATTACTTTTGATCAATACACGTCTTATACCTAGTTCACTTTCAATAGTTAATGAATGTTTATCTAATTAAAACAAATAAAATGCGTTAAAACTGATTTTCGCTAAAAAAGCACAGAAACAAAGTACAAACAATAATTGTTTTGACTTTGAAGTTTGACTGCAGCAAATATTGTCAACTCATTAAATCCCAGTGGCTATGATCGATTTCAATGGTCGTGAGTATGTGTATTTCAATACCTAGCGTATAAATGAAATTGCACTAAGACAAGGATTTTTAGTGAATTTTTTTGGTGAAATTGTCAATATCCATAAAACAATGTTACAGTAAATTTTTTTCCTGCTAAAACTAATTGAAAAGTCGCTAGTTCCAATAAATATGACAAAATTGGCAATGGCAAAACAACTTTGGCGAAACTTCGATTTTAACAGTATTTAGAACAATATACTGTAATTAAGAAGAGCACTGCCTTTTTCCAAAAGTTTTTGTTTTTGCTCGCATTCGCTCACTTATCAATCATATTTTTCATTTATATAACATTTATATTTACACGCTCACCGAAACAGAGGCACAGCTAGTTAGTACCTTTGACCACGGTCACTCAAATGACGCTACAAAATAGTTACCTGAATGGTTCAAAGATGGCGTGGATAATAATCGGCTTATTTTATGACAAACTAAATTTATATATATAAAATTATAAAGCACATGTGATCTAGGTATTGGGGAAGTAGTTTAATAGTAAAAATTTTTTTAATAGTAAATTGGAAATACCAAATTTTCTTTTTTTGTTGCCCGACCCGGGAAATACCTATGTAGGTTTATTAATAATTTTATTAGAGGTAAAGTGAGATTTCTCGCCTTGAAAAGAGAAACTGCACCAACTGAGGCGGATAAATAGTTTCGTTGATACAGTCTAGTTATGGATAGACGTCTTCATTTGAGGAGGTCAGCAGTGAAACGGATGTAACAACGATTTTTGGTCTAAAACCTTAGTAGGTATGCGACGGGGTTTGGGAATAAATATGGTTACATCGGAGCGGGAAGACCAAGGTTGACATTCCACGATCAGATCACTCGGATATTATCCGAGGGTGATGTCAAGAATCTCCGAAACCGGCGTGATTGTATAAAAAGGCTAATGAATGTGAATGAAGCCAGACAGGTTTGTCAGGATCGTGACGTCTGGCACTCGATACTGTCAGCATACCCCGTAAGGGACTTGGCGTGAAGATATGTATGTTATGTATGTAACATATGTATGTACATCAGATACGTGTTTCGCGTCCTTACTAAATTAACTGTTCACTGCCAGTGAGTGGTTAAACCTAGAAGTGCTAAAAGTGAGTCACTGCTGTTCGAGTGCTTTAACTTCATAATGTTGGTGAAATCAAATTTTATGAATGGAACGTACAACTAACGGCCACACTCAAAGAGGTCAATTAACATTTAATGTATCATGAAGTTAAAAGTATTGGAAATTTCGAGTTAATAACTCATTTAAAGATACCTAATTGACGTCTTGTACCGCGGCCTTGAGACTTGAATTAATAGGTCCAAGTACAAATAACTAACCGTAGGTAGTAAAATTGCAAAAAAAATTTTTTCAAAAGATGGCAAACCTTTCCAAACCCACATACATTTTATTAATATCCTACTAGTATAGAACCACATCGGAATCATGGTCTGTCTTTCTAAAAAACACCATTAAAATCGGTTGGCCATTGACGGAGTAATCGTGTAACAAACATACAAAAAGTCGAGTTGAAAACCTTTTATAGAGTCGGTTAACAAAAGTTTATTGTAACTTTTTAAGAATTTTGTTCAAACCTATATAGGTGGGCATATTTTTTCGAATGAACATGTAAATTGTAGAAATTGAAATCGTAAAAGGCGAGCATAGGCTTATCATCACTAACACCGTGACATCTGACTAGGTGGTAGAGTTTCGCAGCGACTCACCCTGATTGGTACCACTGCCTTACCTATTCCTGCCGTCATAACGTCATGACGTGTTCCGGTTCGGAGGGTAAGGTAGCCGGTAAACTTACCTTTGCTCGAGGCCTATTATCCTGACCTCAGGTTGACAACGCACCATTACTATCTTTGGTGTCTCTAGGCGGCGTGAATTTCTTACCATCAGGAAATCCGTCTGCTTGTTTGCCTTCCTATAACATAAAAAAAAATTAACCCTAGCGGTCCAGGTGTTGGACTTGGCTTCATGAGGTCCCGGGTCTGGCAACAAAAAGATAATTTGGTTTTTCCTATTTTCTAATAAAAAAAAATGTTGCTCGGGATTGGATATGTGCCCGGTTGGCGATAGGCTTGCCAACTATCATATTGTGGGACTTGTATCTTCGGCTAGTCGTGGGTGCCCTGGTCGTGCCTCTGCCTACTTCTTTGGGGATATGGGCGTGAAGATACCTACTTATAAATTCTGTGTCATAGCTTTATGAGTTGGACCTTCTAACGGCTTAAAATAAGATTTGTGCATATGAATTGGCTAATCAGGCTAAATGTAACAAGCTTATATTTGGAAAAATAACCTACATTTATATAAAAAAGAGTCAAGGTTGTTTTATCTAAATATTAAAGGTCGCTAGTGTTATTAACATAGCCTGTATAGAGGTGGATCATCTGTCCTATCAGCAGCTTAACAATGCTGGTGTTTGTAGTGTCATTGATGTGGAGAAGAAACAGCCTTGGTGACGATAAAGATCCTTGAAGAGTATACGTACGTTTATGTACTATCAGACACATACTTTACAATACCACCTCTCTGGTCACCTCTGTGGTCTAGCGGTTCAGTTATTGGACTTGACTGCCTGACGTCCCGGGTTCGAATCCCAGGTCGGACAACAAAAAGAAAATTTGGTTTTTCCAATTTTCTAATAAAAAAAAACGTTGTTCGGGATTATATATGTGCCCGGTTGGCGATAGCTCGCTACCTATCACATTGTGTTACTTAGTGTCTTTGTCTAGTCGTGGGTGCCCTGGTTGTGCCTCTGCCTACTTCTTCGGGGCTATGGACGTGAAGATACTTACTTTATAATATTTAGTACACATTAGCCATTTTTATTTTTCATCTTTAAATTTTTCGCCATATTGGTCCGTGTCTGCTTAGTGGAATAGATCATTTGCCTATCTGCCCGGCAGCTCGTAAGGGACGAGCACCTGCTAAATATAGGTTATTACCAATACGATTTGGTAGTCTTTGAAGACTTTTAGCGGGAATGGAACGTACACCCAGGATATAGAAGTAAGACTATGTGCAGGGAACAGTGTGAATGGAGCGCTAGGTAAGCTATTTTAAAGCGAGCTATTTAGTCACGCTGTTTTGCATAATTCTGTTATCCCAGCGTTGTTGTATGGAAGTGAGAGCTGGATATGTCAGAAAAACATAACACTAGGATAAATGCAGTTGAAATGCAGGCGCTACGAGGAATCTCTCGTGTAACGCTCGCAGACTGCATTTGTAACAATGAGATCTAAGAAAGAATAGAATTAAAAGAAAATGTTGGTGTTAAAATAAAAAAGAGTGCGCTCCTTTGGTTCGTTCACATGGAACAAATGACAGACGAAAAGTTGACAAAGGCAATATACATTGCGAATATATAATGTTGATATATAATTATTAACTGAATGTAGGTACCCAGGGTAAACTAGGTGGATATTCCAAGATCAAATGGCACGGGTTTTATCCGAGAGGAGTGTAAAGAGTCTCCGAAACCAAAGCGTATGTATGTAAAAAAAGTGAATGTAGAGGAAGCGAAGCAGGTCTGCAATAATACCTATGTTAGTGTTACTTTAAGGAAATCTATAAAAAGTAAACACCCAAATATAAAGTGTCTGGCTTTTTTATTGCAGCCCACAGGTTTTTGTAACATAACCACACCAAGGTCGATTTTGTAAGTTGACGAGTTTCGTTGTTGTATCAGACAAAATGTCCTATTTTTACAAGGGATCAAATCTCCGTGTTGGTCCAGGATCCTTTGTAGGATAGACCATCTGTCTTCCCGCCTGGCAGCTCGTAAAAGGCGAGCACAGGCTTACCGTCACTAACACAATGACATCTGACTAGGTGGTAGAATTTCGCAGCGACTCATCGGGATTACGACGGGACGGGATAACGTCATGACGTGTTTCGGTTTGGAGGGTAAGGTAGACGGTAAATCCGTCTGCTTGTTTGCCTTCCATATCATAAAAAAATACCTCATAGATAAGTAAATCAGATAAGTTTAACAGTTAGTTAAGTAGGATTAAGCTTAACGACCCCCCCCTCTCTATGTGTGTGCATGTTTGTGTATTTCTGTCTGTCCGTCTATGGCACTTAAACCTAATTTGAAAATTTTAAATTTTATGGTAACTGAAAGTAATGAGTACCCGTATTTCTTACCGTGAACGATACGATTTTGAGCAATTTTACGGTAAATTTATTAACTTAAAATAAATCAGACATCGCCTTTGTTTACTTCAACAAGATTTATTTGTTGTATACTCGTATTAAATTTATTCTGGTATCTATTTAAGAATTTATTAGTGTTAGAATGGTTGGCTAACACCTATTACACAAGCATTAATTTGCTTACATTGGGGTTGGATTCAATTTGTGTAACTTGTCTAGGGATTTACTAACACATTATTTTGATACATATTACAAACCTCGATACTATTTAACCTCTTAGGATAGGTTTTCCTTGTGGGTATTTTTTTGATAAACAAAGAGCCTTTGAATTCGGATGTTTAACTATAATTACAATACAATTATACAATTATAAAATTTCGTAATTCGAGTCCTAGATCGTAACAAGCAAACAAATAGATTTTCACACTTATAATACTAGGTGTGTTCCCGTGATTTCTTTTCAGATGTGATTTCTTTCACCATCGTGGGATTTTTACGATTTCCATAAAAACTTTAATTCTCATTTGTGGTCCTTTTTGACAAAAATATTCAATGTTTAAACGTAGAGTTCAATTAGGTCTAAACATATAACATTTCACTAAAATCAATACAGTGCCTTAGCCGTGAAAGAATAATAGGCAAGCAGACTTTCTTATTAACAACATTAAATAATATGTATAAGTATGGAATGATATCAGTTAATAAGCATTATTTTTATAACAACAAAACGAACAGAACTATTTTGAAAAATCTAATTGCAAACGGTTCAAGTTTAAAATCAGATTTTTTTTATTTTGTAATTGGAACTGGCATGGGTGTTTCTTTTAATCATAATTTAAAAGTATTGTATAAGTATTATGTTTATCTTATTTTTCTAGGTCTGTATATCTAGATACAGATTTTAAAACTTATATATAGACAGAATTGTTTTTCCGCAAAAAACCTTAAAAAACAGGTAATAAATTAAAGGTACTCACGAACTCGGTTTTTCCACCTCTCTATGTTCATAGGGATTATATTCAATTTTCTTATTGTCACCGTTCATAATGTGTGCTTATAATAGTTATAATGTTAAATCTTTACTTTACTTTAATCTTACATTTGTATTTTAATCACGATTTAATTCCACTTCAACCTAGATTTTTTTATGGCGGTTCCAATTTAAAGTATTCTTAATTACAAACGGTAAGCATGAACTGATTTGTTCATAACTACAATTGTGGGTAAGCCTTAAGCTAATACCCGCATTATTTGATAGTACTGATAAGCCAATCACGTTCTCTAAACCTTTTCTCTTCAACGTAAGAATAGTATATTATACAAAAAGGAACGTGCACGCTATTACAACAGAACTATGTTTATAGCCAATGTGATAAAAAGTACTATCAATTTATACAAGGTATCTACAGTTGCTGAATGACTTCTAAAGCGTGTATTCTGTTGCCGGTGTGAATTTTAGATAATGACCTTAACAATAACAAGTTTAGAACAAGTTATGATCCTGCATCCTTACCTTATACATTCGAATGAAACTTTGTTCATCTCAAGACTTATTGCAAAATCTGTGTCTTTGTTTTGGAGATAAATAAATAAATATTCCAGGACAAGACTAATCCCAAAGTAATCAAATTATATTCTTGTGTTATGGGCGTTAGCCAACGATTCTAATACATAGAAATACTTAAATAGATACCAGAATACATTTAATAAATAACCAGACCCGGAAATGCAGACATCTAAATCTTCATCACACAAATGCCTGTCCCCGTCGGAAATCGAACCCGAGCCTCGCGGTTGATCGTTGTAGTTATGCGTGTACGCTAGCCGATATAATTGTTAAAATAATTGTGACAGTTTTTACGAGATTTCTTACTTCAAAACATATTTTAAATTCTTTATTTATCAGTTTGTATGTTTGTTACCATATGAGAGAAAGAGTAGAAATTTGCTGTCGTTCTTTCCTTTAAAAAACAGCATCTTTACACCCATATCCCTGAAGAGGTAGGAAAGGCAAAACCAAAATGTCCACTACTAACCGAAGACACAAACTGCCTTATTCATAAAAAGTAGTTAAATAACCTACTAAACATTACTTAACTAATCATTTGATTAAGCCTTAAACATTAGTTAAAAATTTGTTATTCATAAAGTTCATTTTGACAATGCTTAGTGAAATACTGTTTAACTTGGTAGGTTTTGGTAGAAATATGGCTGTATGCGTATTTCTTTTGCTAAAAGTGAATTAAACAATTTTCATCCGTTGTCGACATCGTTTTTTCTGAATACGGTGTCGGACATCTATAACCTCTAGCTAAAGAGTATTTATGTTTCTTGTCTATAACTATCTGCCTGCAAATGTGCTGGGCACTGCCTGGGCCTGGGCTATGTAACTTGTTGGCGTTATTTAAAAAATGTGCCATGCCAAAGTTCAATACTACTCGTATTGTACTACATTAAAATTAAATTTATTAGAGTAAATAAAGTTGATGCAACATAGACACAAAACGTTTGAACTGATACACTGCATTTCAAAAATAATACCTTTTAATGCATCTACATTCTGTTACTAAGCTAAATATAAAATACATACATACATTTTACATTCATTTTTTTAGACAAGTTACACAAATTGAATCTAACCCCAAAGTAAGCACATAAAATCAGCTCTTTGAAATTTAGTCGGCAATTTTGTTGATTAAGGTGTTAAGCAAGGGTCCGCGGTTGTTGAAAGTGACAACTATTTAAGAGCATATTTAAACAAATGATTAACTCTAAACAGCGTTTATAAGAAAACATTTTTTTAAACATTACTTAAATTGGTGATTAAAAGTTAAACAACGTTTATGAATAAGCCTGTAAGTCCCTAAAAGTGGTAAGTGACAAACAAGCCTATCGCCAACCAGGCACATATCCAATCCCCATATTTCTTTTTGTTGCCCGATCCGGAGATTGAACTCATAGAGTAAACACCGGACAGCTATACCGCAGAGGTTTTGAATACTCAATATTTAAAATAAAAAATACTATATGAGGATGTTTGATATACCTAAAGTTGAAGACCCGAGTTTAAATACCTACAAATTTTGTTTTTATTTTATTTTAATGATATTGGTAGGCAAACAAGCAGACGGTTTTTCTGGTAGTAAGAAATACATGCCGCTAAAAGACACCAAAGGTGGTAATGGTGCGTTACCAACCTGAGATTGTGATGTTAGGCCTCGAGCAAAAGTATGTTTACCGGCCACCTTATTCTCTGTAACGGAACACGTCATAACGTTATGGCAGCTGGAATAGGTAAGGTGGTGGTATCAATGCGGGTGAGTCGCTGTGAAATTCTACCACCTAGTATAGAGAACCGGTTTTCAAAAATCAAAGCTAAAAGTCTTTTATTGGAGATGAAAGTTTGTAATGAAATCTGTTCTTAGCTGACGATGTTGTAAATAAACACATTTTATACTACCTGCTTATTACAGCTATAGATAATAACTAGCTGATCGAGCAAAATTCGTATAGTTTGACATCAATGCTTCGACAGTAGCGTAGTCTGTCGGATCCGATGCAAAACATTCCAAATTCAAAAACTACTTACCATTAAAAAAATAATTAAAAAAACCATTTCCAGGAGACCAAATTGTGAATCTAAACCATTGTTGATGTTGTCAACAGACCGATGTTGATGAAACGAAGGTTTCATCAACATCGGTCCAGTCGTCTAGAAGGAGTTTAGTGACAAACACACGAACACAAGAATAATATAAAGATGATTTATTTTCGGAATAAGGATAGCAGAAACTTTCATTGAAATTCATAGCATAATCTTTTTAAAAAAGTTTCACTCTGCCAAGTCCCTTACGGGTTGTGCAGAGAGTATTGAGAGTCAAATCTCACGATCCTGGCAGACCCGTCTGGCTTCCTCCACATTCATTACCCTTTTCATACAAACAGAGGTTTCAGAGACTCTTGATACCACCCTCGGGTAACATCCGAGCGATTTGATCGTGGAATGTCAACCTTAGTCTCCCAGGGCAAGTACCAACCTCCATTTACATTCGCATTTTATATCTGCTTTGTCAATTTTTTTTCTACAAACATTAACATAACCGAACCAGCGGAGCATGCCCTCCTCCTTCACCTTTACTCCAACCTTTTTGGATCTTACTGTTAAGAATGCGGTCAAAGAGCGTTACATCACAGATTTTCCGTAGCGCTGTCATTTCGAATATATAGGCTATGTATACCACTTTCACTGATCACATACGCATATTTCGCAAGTTTATTACTTACTTTTTTTTATTTTCTGTTGAATAAACCGTTGACGGTTAGCGGTTAACGGCTTTGATGTAATGTAACAATGTTCATAAAGTTAAAATCCCAACTTAACACAGTCATGGAAGGAATTAAGTTAGTTTTTTTAGCTTTGTCCAGTTTGAACATAGGGGTAAAATATGTACTTGAGTATTTAGAAATGAGAAAACTGTAATTATTCATATCATAATTTATTGTAAACATTGTTAATCACACATTATATTGTAATTTAAACTAAATAAACCTACAGGCAAATCCGGTTTTGCTATAATCAATCATTAATAGTTACATTTGTTTTTTAACAAATCTGTTATTAATTAACAATTTGCTGCACTAAATGAACAACGACATAATATCTGAAGAAAAGCAAAAGTTTGTAGAAATTGAAAAAAACAAGTTTTGTTGATTTATTATGAATGAAGTTGATAGTATTATTATGAAGCCTTGTTGTAAAAACGAGTACATTTTTGGGTAATCA
This sequence comes from Calephelis nemesis, assembly GCA_002245505.1. Classification (NCBI taxonomy): domain Eukaryota; kingdom Metazoa; phylum Arthropoda; class Insecta; order Lepidoptera; family Riodinidae; genus Calephelis; species Calephelis nemesis. The sequence continues at coordinate 63,870 of NJDD01003784.1, read as the reverse complement.
CTACTTTTAAGTAAGCTAAGAATTTTGAAATTAAATAATGAAGTTGGAATGTGATAATGAAGTTGAAGTTGGAATTACACAAATCCAAGCCATCATTACTAACATCCTCAACAATGTAAAATTGTAAAAGTGCAGTACTTTTTGAATATTATATAATGTAACTATCGTATCACATAAATTGAAAATTTAAAAATGATGGTTTGTATCACTGTTCATCCAAAGCAGCAAGTTGCGTTCTATACAATTAACAATTACGATAACTCATTGAAGAGTATATCATCATACATTCATTTAAGGTAGATGCTTGTAATTTTTAACAATAATTGCTAAAAATTACAAATCCTCGTTTGCATCACAATTTTCTATAAGTTACATACTTTTAATAATTATATTATTCGAATACTTGATAGTTTTTCTTTAACCACCATGGATTCCTGTTGATTGGCTTAGGTGTAGAATTTATGTAGTATTGTATAGGTGATTCTTTGACGAATGAGTTTGGTTTTATTAACTCTGGTACGTAATTCTGAGATACTAATGAATAAGGACTTGATGGTAGCGAGTTAGATCCAAATTGGTTATTTTGGAAGGGCACTAAATTTGATGAAGATGATTGACAAACAGTTCCGTCTACTAAACTATCTAACGTAGTAGCGTATATTCTAAAGTTGATATCGCTGTAATCGAGTTCTGCCTCTAAGAAATTAGGCATACGATCTGACATAACCCATACATTTCTAAATTCGTCGATTTTGACATCACAGGGGAAGGAAAGTCCTTGGTCGTCCTTATCAACCACACCTACATTCTGTGAGTTAAGAGGCAAATAAGAGTTCCAACAACCGATAGCGTTTTGATCAATCAAATTGAAAAGCTCAACACCAGAATCATCCATCACTTTGGAAGTGGTATGAGTGTTATCACCGCGTGATCCAACAATCTTAAAGTCTTTATAAGAATCATCAGTTTTAGATTCATTTCTTAATATGCGTGTTGATACTGAGAACTCCATATAACTAGTGAGAGGACTAAAGTAGAGTGTTCTGTATCCATCTGCACCTGGGGGAGAAGCTGTGATTCCAAATATTCCTTCAGCGTCCCATTGGAAATTAAGACCTCCAATGTTGAAATCACCAACCAATGGATCTGGTCTGAAGTAACTGTGACTGAATCGCCAAGATTTATTTTGTTCCCAGGAGTACGCTATAAGTCCATAGCCAAGTTCATCGGAGAAATATGCAAAAGTATCATCACAAGTAAGACCTTCATCTAAAGCGATGTTGGCAATGAAAGTTGTAGGTACTATATCTTCAGGTCGGAAAACATATCGCCTTATACGTTGATCAGTATTCAAGTCGTAAATATTTAATGCATATGGGCACACGTTCGTTACGTTTGGATCTGAAACAAAATTAAAAAGAATTATTCAGTTGTTACAATTTTTATCAAATTATAATAATTTTAATAATAATATATTGTACATTGATATCTAATTACATACTATGAAATTAAATTAAACGAGCTGTTGAATAATTGTGTCTTTGTATTTAAGATTTACCAATATATATTAAGTTTGTTTATGCCGAAGTTGCTGAACTAAATTTATCATTATTGTCTGTTTATTGATTTGTGTTTTTCGCGTTGCGGAATAACCACTAGACCATGCCAGCTTATCATGTAAAAAAGGAGAATAACTTAAAATCTGAGCAATATAAATCTAAAGTGGTCAAAAACATTCAAAATATCTTCAATCGAAGATATATTACATGAATCTTCTTAATCCAACTACTCCAATACACACATCTACCTGTAAATGCACAGGGCGAAATACAAAGAGAGGCGCATGGTATTGTTAATATGCGCGCCTTTGCTTGACACTCCCTACAAGATTTTATAAAAGTCATCTGTGTTCCAGCATTGTCCATAGTGCTAGACTCCGCGAAATCCAAAAAACAGTCTTGAACCAAACTGCTGACGTTGGGCATGCGTGCACAAACTCGCAAAAGGCAGCTAGTATGCTTGAACTGCTTACAAGGACTTCGAGAAAAAGGTCTGATTTAACTATCCTGTCCAAGATTACTTTTCAACCATCGATATACAAAATACACTCCCACAGCGAGTGATTACGACTTCCACTGATCACACCACATGGGCAAGCTGATCCTGTAGGTGTCAGTTTAGGAGAATAAACACGTTGTTAGGAACAAATAAGAACTTCTACAGATAGGCTCCACCCACGATCGTCTGAACCTTCTCTGCTATAAACCTACAATTTACGTATTGAAAAACATGCATTCATTAATAAATATGTTTAATTATTGAAACATTAAGTTCAAACGTACCATATCCGTATGTGCCAACATCCAGCACCCACAATCGATTACATTTATCGGCCTTGATTCTGTATACTGTAGTCAATCCGTATTCGCAATTACCCAATTCATTGCCTCTGTAGCTTGGATACGGTAGTAGCTTTGGTGATGGATCATAAGGAGCATCTAAAGGTATGTAGTTCAATGTCGCTGGTATACCTGGAAATAAATAGATTGTAAATAATCTACCTGATACAGGCAACGTTGTTCTATCATCTTTACATAAAAATCATTAAAATCGATCTATCGAGATACAAAAGGTTTTTCTAAATAAAATATGTTTTAATATATATAATGAATTGGTGTTTGCGTTTTTATAATAATTAAATAATTAATCTTTTAAAAAAATATATAAAATTATTAGAAACAAGGTTAAGTTGTATCCTTAAACCTTCTTAAGTTTCTTATTTTTGTATACTTAGTTATATTCGTTAAACTAATACTTAAGCCCAAAACTTGTTGCAATAGCTCAAATGGTTCAAAATTCTAAAACGAGCAAAGCTTTTGGTGACAACCGTTAAAATATTATATCATTTAAAAAATTTCTTGTAGAATGTGTTTTGTTTTCCAGCATATTTTCATGTGGCGAATGTTTACAAGAATCAATAACAGCCATATAAAGTTCATGTATTTCAGACTTGTTATATTTTATTTTCCTACTTTATCTGCTTTCTGTTACAATTTAATTAAAATATAATATAATTCAGTCTAATTACAGGTAGTTACAACTAATTTTATTACTTTAAAATGTATGTCTACTTCATTAGATGGGTATTTATGTTGATATGGCACCTATGGACCTTGTTTTAAGGTTCGTTTTCTACCGTAATTTCACTACACTATTTTTATAGAATTTTAATGACATCTGTCATGTCCATATTCTGATTGCAATTAATTAAGGAAATGAAGCAAGTCAAATCATCAAATCAAACTGAATTATTCTATATCTATATATTCTATTTTTATTCTATTTAGTTTAATTCATCAAAACCGGTGAGCAAATGTTGTTAATAAATTCAAAATTTTGCACATTTTTTTGTTGTGAAAATAGTATGTATGAAGTAAGTAAATAAAAAGTGGCAGAAAAATTCAAGGTAAATTTTATGGTGAATTCAATGAACGCATTTGTTCTTCTTTTATAACCTGTATTGCTTTTGGTTTCCCTATTAAGATACTACATCTATGTTTCTTTGAATTTTTGTTTTATGTGTCATTATGTGCCTATGTTATTGACCAAGAAACCACACTCACTGCACGCCAAATTTATCAGTTGCAGCCGGGAAACAGACAGACGGACAGACAAAATTCAAAAATGACAAAAATATTTTTGAAGTCGCTTTGACGTACATTTTTCAAATATCTTAACTGTACAGAATTACAAACCCAACGTTTTATCAAATTTTGATAAATGTTCGACATTTCTTTGAGTAACGATCAAACTTAGTATAAATAGTATAAAATATAAAAGTATCTTATGTCCATAGAATCTATACTTGCTATCGTCGTCACTTGGTTGAATTCCATTGTATACACACTTTTTTGTAGTAAACACTTGGACTTATCCAGTGTACAAGACTACTTACTTGTACTATTGCATAGTGGATAAGTACAAGTGTTTACTACAGAAAAGTTTGTATCTTATGTCCGCGTCTCGATTCTAAACTACCTACCCAATAATTTTTCAGCCGTAAACCGATTTTATGAAACCTGAAATAAACTGACAAAAACAATACTTTTTAGTAAATTTTTAATAAATTCAAAATATAATTATTAATTGCCATAATATTTAAGCTCCGCAAAACTGCAAAACCAGATTCCAAATGTTTTATTAGAACATCGCGATTTGGTGGTTCTGTTTAAAAATGTAGCTAATAATTTCGAGATGGTCCCACATTACGTAGAAAGTCTACGGCGAACTAGTGATTTAATTATACTATAGGCTTGTCGAATGTTGGTAAAATGTAAATGGCACCATCTTGGAGCTAGCCACCTTTCAAAATAAACATCTGAATCAGTTTATAATTGGCCAAGTGAACGTAATGATATCCAAAAAAACAATCGAATTGATAGCTGAATTGATAATAATTGGAGTTGGTAAAAGTTGTACACAGATCACCACGGCGTCCATTTTGTGTTTTTACGTCTATAACACGACAAATTTGACTGCAATTTGCAATGAAGTCTGGCCACGTACATTTCCGTAGAACAAAGAAAAGAAGCTTCGTTAGGCGGCGATAGGCATATTACCAAAAACTGTTTTAAAAAATGCACATCGTATTCATTGGAAGATTCAGGCAAGACCGTTTTAAAAGTAAAAATGATTTCGTTTTAAATTAGCATTGTTTTTCGATTTGGTCTTATGTCGTTTGAATTTGATCGTTTGGACTGACATTATCATTTCTATTCACATTGGAAAGTATACACGCCATTCTCTTCTCTCCGACTTTACAAGCCCTTAGATCTAATTGTTGACGACTGAGAAGGTTTGATGCAGGTCCCTGCTACTTATTTACTGTTTATCAAAACTCAGCACAGGTGAAGTCACGGATGGAAGCTAGTATATCTACCCATGAAAGAGTAGATTTTTGTGGAGTGCGAGCTATTTTTCTTTTTTAAAATGAACAAGCCTACCTTCATATCGTTATATGTCTGAAATAAACTCATTGTACCGATTAAAGCTTTGCAAATGGGTGCTTATTTTGTTTGATTATTTTAATGATTCTAATTTTGAAAAAAACTTTACTAATAATTTAATTTAACTCTCTACTAGTTTTGTCAACATTAGCTTTTTTAAAGACCGTCAGCAGATTAGACGTAGTTAATAATTTTGACAAATAAAATTACATTATACAGTTTCAAAATGGAAAGTTAAGTAACAAAAAATGGCTAACCTTGTTTCATATTTAGTAAATAAAAAAAAGCTTTTGGTAGGAGTAGTAGTAGTCTAAATCGCCTCTGTGGTCTAGGTTCAGTTGTTGGACTTGACTGCATGAGGTCCCGGGTTCGAATCCCAGTTTGGGCAACAAAAAGAAAATAGGGTTTTTTAAATTTTCTATTAAAAAAATTTTGCTCGGGATAGGATATGTCACCGGTTGGCGATAGGCTTGCAGGTGGCAAGCCTCATCACATTGTGGGACTTAGTATCTTCGGCTAGTCGTGAGTACCCTGGCTGTGCCTCTACCTACCGCTTCAGGGATATGGGCATGAAGATACTTTTTTTATAGTAGTAGTACTAATACTAATTACGTTTTGTGACATTTTATTTAAGTACAAAGTCAAATAACAGACAACTTATTGGGATCAAAACATTTAAAGTTACACTTGTACTCGTAGTATTCTATTTGCTGAATACCTGTCCATTCACTCTACAATAATATAGTCCAGTTTGAACAGTATGTAAATTACAATTGCAATTCTCGACATTCCTATAATACATAGCCATCATACCGTTCTGGTTACAATTACTGAAGACCAAGTAATTCTACATTTTAGCAACGGGTGTGGTTAAGAATTGCGTTTTATTAGTCTGTCTGACCGACACAGTTTCATAACTAATTGCTTTTTGTTGCGTGATAAGAAAACTATAACGAATGGGTCTAATTTTTGAAGTCTTTATCAGTATTTACTAATATACATAACATTCGTGTTAAAAGTACCTACAGTCCTAGTAATTATAATTAAGAAATTGCATAAATTATCGCGGTAATATTAATAATATAAAAAATTTTGTTGTTTTAAACTCGCCGATCTTGACCTCGTATCACTTGATATTAACAACTACGAGTACGCTTTGTATGGACAAAATAAAAGTTTAATTTTTCTAACTTTTCCTTAAATTTCCCCAATTTTCTTTTTCAAATAATCTTTCTAACGATAGCGAATTAGTAAAATTGGTACATACGTTCAAGCGTGTTTAGATGACCGCACAAATGTCATGAAACTCGCCCGGATTTGTACCACCGCCTTACCTATTCCTGCCGCCATAACGTCATGACGTGTTCCGGTTCGGAGGGTTAGGTAGCCGGTAGACTTACTTTTGCTCGAGGCCTAACATCCCGGTCTCTGGTTGGCAACGCAACATCACCACGTTTGGTGTCTCTAGGCGGCGGGAATTTCTAACCATCAGGAAATAGATCTGCTTGTTTGCCTTCCAATGTCATAAAAAAATGGGTACCCATTTGTATGTAATAGATACAGAAAGGTTAAGAGTTTGCTTTAGTTTATAAGTGTAGATTCAATGCTTTGCATTTATATTTTTATTGTACCTTCTTTGCGTAAAAAATGCGTAAAAATAATTAGAAGTATCTTCACGCCCATATCCCCGAAGAGGTAGGCAGAAGCACAACCAGGATACCCACGACTAGCCGAAGATACCTACTCGTGGGACTTCCACAATGTGATAGATGGCAAGCCTCGACAACCGGGCACATATTCAATCCCGAGCAACGTCTTCTATTATTAGAAAATTAGAAAAACCCAGTTTTCTTTTTGTTGCCCGGCCCGGGATTCAAATCTTGAACCTCATGCAATCAACTCCAACAATTGAACCGCTAGACAATAGAGGCAAAAACTAATTAAAAAATACAAAAATTATCCTTTAATTTTAATATTAGGTAAGAAGATACGCGTTATTAAGTAACTCATTAAAATAATTGTTGGATCTAATTTAAATGGAAAAAAAGAAGCATCAAAAACAGTTTAGTGTTGGTTTCATAGGTGCTCCTTTTACGTATCTTCTTTCTTTTTACAAATTAGACAAATAGATCTAACCCTATCTAAAGTAATCTAAATCTAATCTAAAGTAACCAAGTTAAATGGTTCTACCATGGATGTTTGGCAACGACACTAACACGTAAATAATATACTGGTATAAATGTAATGATCACCCACACAAAGGACCCCTTTGGAAATCGAACCCGAAACTCGCGGTTGACTGGAGCTAGGTGTGAACGCTAACCACTCGGACAACGAGGCAGTTATTTCACCTAATAAGAAATCTAAATTGATACGATT